>JAUCMX010000007.1:7503503-7601003 GCA_033459395.1 Hemibagrus guttatus
GAGAGAGAGAGAGAGAGAGAGAGAGAGAGAGAGAGAGAGAAGAAAGGGAACAAAAGAGAGAGAAATAGAGAGAGGAGAATAGAGAGAGTGAAAGAGAAGAAAGGGAGTAAGAGAGAGAGAGAGAGAGAGAGAAATAGCCAGACTATTAGGTATGTGTTTATTAGTAGTATTAGTAAACACTTTTGTGCAATCCTTTTTGCGCTCCTTTCTTCAGAGCATACAGTACAATCACATTTTATATGATTTAAAGCTTGTCCTGTATCACGAGGAAGTGAGAATGTGTTTCGATAAACATGAGCTTCAATCAGCTTACAAACCACATGTTCCTTCAGTGCACATTCAGAGAAAACGAGCACTATAGGGCTGTGGCTCTTTCTGTGTTTTGTGAAAGAAACACACCAAAGTGTAGAGCTCCAGGAAGTGTTAGAGGGAGATTTTTTTGTGAAAAGAAAGCACTCTAGGCAGAGATTGCTGCACATACTTGTAAGTGTACAGCAATAAAGCACACTTGTTCTAAAAGTAGCAGCAGAAACAGGTCGCTCGTCAGTCTGCCATCGAGGCCAATTCAGCTGTAAATCAGCCAGCTTAGAGAGCAGCTCAGATGGGAGTCTCATATTCATTCATACATAAATTCCCTGCCAATTCGTCAAGGAAATAACTAATCTTCTGCCAGATCGGATCTCCTCGGGTGGCTGGAGACAATTAATATTCAAATTATATTAAATATGCCAGGGCTTTTCAGTTAGTGGACCACTGCTCTATCTAACGTACAAGCCAGTCAGAAAACAAACAGAAATTCTATGATGAAATGATAAAAAATTTGGTCAGAAATTTGTTTTATCCTGGTCAGGGTCACTGCGTATCTGGAGTCTATCCCAGGAACACAGACACAGTGCACAAACATCCACACAGTTACTCGTACCTCCAGGCAATTTAACATATCCAATCCTTCTTCCTTCAACAGTGGGAGCAAACAAGAGAACATCTTAGAAGGAAAAGGAAATGAAATTCATAGACAAGACAAGCTAACAAGCTATACCGAACCCTGGATCTTTTACATGAGCAAAATAGCACATCTAGGCTTAATGAATATACCATTTCTACCTAAAGGTATCAAATTCAGGGTAGTGTCTATGCAATTAAATTCATTTTGCACCCACTGTGTGATTTCCTAAACCTGGAAGTCAGTCAAGTCACACTGAGAACAGTGATTGTGCGCCGAACTGAATGCATCCAGAATGCGTCGATTTACAAGTTCGCACATTTTATGGCAATGAAGCCTTTTAAAAAAGATTAATTCATGGAAACCATATTAACATGATGCATAACACTCAATGTCTTTAATCAGTGTTGTACTGGTGATGAATTTCAAGTTCAGTTCATACTTCCTGGAATCTTTCTGAGATACGAACTAGCCAATAAATACTCACAAAAACCACATTATTACTTCCTTATTCTTCAGAAATCAACAATTGTCCAAAAATGTCCTTTTTTTTTTTTCATTAAACATGGTGTGCATATGACCAAAACATTTACTTTTGGTCTTTTTGACTCCATATGTAGTTCTCATGACAATTGGTGAAGTTTAGGTGCTATATTTTGTGAGACATGTGCAGAAAGGTTTCTTACTTGCAAATCTTCCAAACATTTTATTGGTTATAGAAGTGACATTTAGCCACCGAGTTTGAAATCTGACAATCATAAGAGTCTACTTAATTAAAATATGGGCTCTTGTATGGTTCATTGGGCTGTTCTGCACTACTTTTCTATAAAATGGAGTCAAGGATCCAAATCCTAACCAACGTTCTAACTGTTGCAGATCCTGGCTATTATTGTGCTTAATTATATTTTTAACTCCTTACTGGATTTATTTTTATAGAGGCATTGGTGGCTCAGTGGTAGGTTTCTCGCCTATCATGCGGAAGGCCCGGGTTCGATTCCCAGCCAATGCCTCAACCCCAGCCACTGGATGCAGTGCCGGTCCCAAGCCCGGAAAAATGGGAGGGTTGCGGCAGGAAGGGCATCCGGCGTAAAACCCGTGCCAAGTTGTTGTGCGGGCCAGTCGGTCCGCTGTGGCGACCCCGAACAGGGAGCAGCCGAAAGCAACTTCTTCTACTGGATTTATTTTTATATTTGTTTTTTGATATCCATTAGCTGATTTGTGCAGATCAACAACCAGCTGTCTATTTTACGTTGAACGTTCTTAGCTTTTGGGGGTTTTTTCATGATAATGGATAACAAAGAGATTTTACATGTGCGCAACCTCATATTTATAACCCAGTGTAAAGAGACAGATATAAATGATGTTTATGTATTGAAAGCAATGGCAAATATAAAATATATAAAAATAAATATATAAATACATAAAATGTGTAGCAAAAGCCATAAAGGGAGACAGACAAAAAGAAAAGGAAAAAAAATCTAATGCAATTTTTGGCATTTCTTTAAAAGAAAATTCTTATGGGTGTCAATAATTTTGGAACATTTTTGAAAAATAAAAAACATTTTATGTTTTATACTTTAAAAAGAATGCCATAGATAGATAGATAGATAGATAGATAGATAGATAGATAGATAGATAGATAGATAGATAGATAGATAGATAGATAGATAGATAGATAGATAGATAGATAGATAGAAAAACTTTATTCATCCCAATGGGAAATTTTCAAAACGCCAACATGAAATCCTTCTTTCTATTGTTTGACCTGAAAAGCTGAGTGTTTTCATTGTGTTTTAATTTTTTATTATTTCATTTTCATTTTAGAGTTTCATATTTTCTCAGTGTTGAAAATCATTCTAGAACGATCTACATGCAGTTATTTTAAATCCACTTTTCAGCACTGACAGAGTGTGAAGGTCTTATTTCAGTGCTGCAATTTTAATTGCATTTTTCTTTCTTTCTTTCTTTCTTTCTTTCTTTTTTTTTTTTTGTGCTAATCTGTTGTTTCTCTCTCTGCTTATGATTTAGACTTCTGTGAACAGAAAGCAAGTGGAGAATGTTGCAAAGAAAAAGTTGGATAGCTTGATGAAGGAGTCAAAGATCCGTGACCGCGAGGACCCAGACAGCTTCACGATAGCAGCGCTGCCTCCTTCAGCCAAGAGGGATGAAAAAACAGCCATGAAGGTGAGAGAGTTTACTCTTCATTTTACTTTTACTTTCAGGGCTGTTTGTGCTTCTATAATACTTTGAGCACCTTTAAAGCTCATTGCTGCTGTTAAAAAGCCACATCCTCCTGAAACTTTACAAGAGATTACACAAAATAACATTCATGCTAGAACAAGGAGTTCTTTGTTGTCTCCTCTGGGAATTTACTGACCCCCAGCCAATATGTATTGGCCCTTCTCCAAGAGATCAGTAGCTACCTTCCTCTGCCAGAGGAGGTAATTACTGTACTACTGCCCAAACATGTTGTAGTGGGACTAACAATCCTAATATTACCCAGTGGCTCAGGCAGTTCGCTGTGCTTTCAGTTTCTGTTATGTTAGGATGCAGAGGTGTTTAACAAAAGGATGTAGCATGTCATTTTTACTGGTATCACTGGGTTAGTTTCCAGTGAAATAGCCTCAGATTCATGTTCTTGCATGACAGGAGTGAAACCTGATGTGTTCTTCTGCTGTTGTAGCTTAAGGTTTGATGTTTTGTGCATGCTGAGATGCTTTTCAGCTCACCACAGATGTAAAGAGTGATTATACAGTATGATTTACTGTATCCTTCTAGTTTCTTCTTTAAACTCTCTTATCAACAAGGCATTTCCACCCACAAAACTTTCCGACTGCTGTGTGAAAATCTCAGGAGATCAACCCTTTCTGAAAAACCCAAACCACCCATCCACACCACGATTCAAGTCATATGGGAAAATTAACAGAAGCTCTTGATCTGATGATTTTATACACTGCACTGCTGCCACATGATTGGCTGATTAGACTGCATAAATGTGCAGCTGTATAGGTGTTCCTAATAAAGTGGAAGGTGAGTGTCATAGCAGAATGTCTAAAGAGGAACTAAAGTGATCTGCAAATATCTCGAGCGGAAATCTCTAACGCATAGGGATATATCCCTAGTTTGCGTTTCCTCTCCAGTGCAGGAACTGGGAGTCATATAACACAAGTCATATAAAATGTCATAGACATTTTGGTATATGGTATAAATTGGTGAATACTGGATACGTTGCTCCAGTTATATTCAGTAACACAATCAGTTAAAAATAAAATAAAATAATTTCCTAAAACATAATTGATCTAAAACAGTGATCCTGTTATATTATCAGGGTCAGGAGTTCTACTATATCAACAACCTTTTTCTCACTTTCTCCATTATTCACGTCACAACCCATCAATAGCTAATATTCAGCTAATATCATGCAAATGATTGTTAAATTAACATTTCTAATTACTTTTACAATTGGGAAGCAGAGGGTTTTGCTCAAAGACCCAAAGGTCTAAGCTTGGCAGTGCTGGGATTGCAGTCATTCGTTACCTCAAAGCCCCTTCATGGAGGTAGCAGCAGCAAAAAATTAGATATATGTACAGAGGACCAGAGCATCACAGCATAATGTTCACATTAACCATCAAAATTGGGACTTGGTTAATGTCCTCAGAAATCCTCTTATGTATGCGTATTGAGGAATTGCTCACGAGTTTCACACGCAAGTCTCACACACAAGAGTTGTGTTGCACAAGAAAAAAAACATCCAGGGAGCATCAGCTCTGCAAATGGAAACACCTTGTTAACCAGACAGGTCAGAGGAAAATGGCCTCCACTGGTTTGAGCTGACAGGAAGGAAGGAATCTTTACAACCATGGTGAGCAAACGAGCATCTCAGAACTCGTCAGAATCTTGAGGTCATGGGCCATGTATCCTGTCAGCCTAAAGCAGGAACGTGAGGCTATAATGAGCATTGGCGTATCAAAACTGGGCAGTTAAATGGTAAGTGAACATGTTTAAAGCAGCTGTACATGACATGCTGTGTAGCTGGTTCATTGCAGAGAACTCATTCTGGAGCAGGGCTAAAACATTACCTGGCTCAAAAGAAAGGAAATGAATGAAACTGTTCATAGTTCCTTTGATGAAAACACTCAGTACAGCTTTGGGGTTCTTGCAACTTTTGTGGGTTTAAATTGCATTTATAGTCCTCATGCTGTTGAATAGCACACCTGCAGCAGCTCACAGTGACCTCAAAATGTCATTTTCAGCAATAGGCAATGGTTTTTCTTTCTTTTCTGGGCTTCTGATCTGAACTTTCAGTTATGTCTCTCTCTTTTGTCTTCTACTTCTCAACGTCTTAACACCGAACCTTAGTAATTAAAAATAATGAATTCTCCAACCATTCTGATTGTGTGTCTTCACTAACAATGAGTGATAGTGTGTGGTTTACAAAATTACTTTACGTCCTTCAGGTTAATGAGGCAGCCTTATATGGATTGTCGTCCAGTATTGTAGCACAGTTTCTGACCCCGGCTCACAACAGTTTTACCAGCTGAAGTGAAGTTTGAGTCCCGAGTTTGCAGAACGCTTCTGCCACCTGGAGGCTGAAGGGTTTAAAACAAAAAATGACAAAGAATGTAATCCCATCAAAGATATAGTGATCTTGGATATAGTGTTCCACCAAAATGTCACACTCTACTTAACTTCCTGAAGAATCTGTCTATTCATGTTGTACCAGAAAAAATATCTCTGTGTCAAACTTTACCTGTTGCACTGAGTTCTGTAGAAATGTGATTAAAATTCTGGTAACCATATTCTATATTATTTACACAATACTAACCTAATTAGTCATAAAGAGAAAACACACTGTAAAAAAAAAATACACGTCATTTTATCTATATAATACTGAAGATATGGTTTATTTTCTTCATATTTTTCATATGAAGAAAATAAACCATATTTTTAATATTTTTAATATTTTTTTATTTTCATATTTTTCTTTTTTTAATGGTTTTTTTTTTTATGTATATTGCTAGAGCAACAGTGCTTAAAGAGTCAGTGTTTGTTTCCAGGGGAAAGGAGACGAAACAACTGACACGGGAGATGAGTCCAGTCCCAGCACCAATAAACGTCTGGCCCGGTCTTTCATGGGCAGCTTCTCCAGACGTAAGGTCAGTGTACACACAAACACAAACACACACTACAAGAGATCGGCCATGGTGCTGATCAAAAGCAGTTAGTGGTTCATTTATTGTGTTGTAGAAGAAGACGAGCAAGCTGAAAAAGACGTCCAGTTTTGAGGACACAGACACGGACCAGGAGAGCTCGAGCAGTGCTTCGAAAGCCCCGTTACATCACAGCAGGTAGGACTGAAATTGTGTTTCTACACACTTGTGTCTTTGTTTGTGTGTGTGTGTGTGTGTGTGTGTGTGTGTGTGTGTGTGTGTGTGTGTGTGTGTGTTCTAATTTGTAGTTTTTCCTCAGAAGGAAGAAAACGATGAAGTTGTCCAGGGCTTTGTCTGATTTAGTGAAATACACAAAGTCTGTGGCCATGCAGGATCTTGAGACACAAGGTACACAAGGCAGGAAAAAATAGTCATGACTTGTGTTTTATTAAAATGTTTTGAGAAAACAAAGATCATATTCAACATATATGCATACACATATTAGTAACAATTAGTTTTTTGGTTTTTTATTTGTTGATGTAATGTCTTTATTTGCTCAAAAACTCTGTAGTTGGTTAGCTCATGGAAATGCATTGATAGTTTGTCACGTTTTGACACCAGGAAGCAGCAGCTGGCTGGTATCATCTCTAAGCGAGACCAAGGCTCACCAGTTGATGCAGCAGAAGCCAGCCCAGCTTGTGCGCTTTAACCAGCGACAACTAACGCGAATTTATCCCTCGTCCTACCGCGTGGACTCGAGCAACTTCAACCCACAGCCTTTCTGGAACACCGGATGCCACCTGGGTATGGAAGTAGGCCAGGGTCAAAGCTGAGGTGTAATGAAATTGAAAATAGATTTACTCATATTTCAACCTGGAGTCTCTAAATTGCCTGTTGTGTGTGAGTGCATGAGTGAATGAGTATGTGTGTGTGTGTGTGTGTGTGTGTTTGTGTGTGTGCCCTGCGATGGGTTGGCACTCCATCGAGGGTGTATCCTGCCTTGATGCACGATGACGCCTGAGGCACAGGCTTCCCGTGACCCGAGAATAGATCGGATAAGCGGTACAGACACTGCAAATATTTCAACCTTTATACAGCTAAAAATGTACCTTAAAGTACTTTGCAGCGTAAATAAGTTGTTTAAAAAAGTACAGCATTGACAAATCATGCAAGAAATACTTTAAACCTCCTGAGACCCAAGGAAATAAGTGTCATCTATTTTTTTTGTTTTGTTTTGTGTTATTTCCTACCTATTTTGGGTAAAACATCTACAATTTATACTTTTTAAATTTTATTTTTATTTTAAATTTTACAGCATGTCCACTGTAGTGGACCACAAGAGCATTTTTATCCAAACAAAGAATAAATTCAACTTAAAAAACAAAACAAAAAAATTAATGATCATTCTGTATTGGTTTACTTGCTCGTTATTGCAAAGATGATAGTATAATTTCTATTAAAATATAACGCATAGTCATTATATGTCCATACAGTTCGATGGTTCCCCTTGAATCCGTTGAATGTGTTTATTTGAACAATAAACGTGAATCACCGGTGAATCACTTTATGTATCTCATCTGATAATCAAAGTAATTTCTCCTCAGCTCATATAACTACATTTCTGAGCAGTATTCTATTTACGGTGTCTCAGGGTGCTGAGCCCCTCTAGTTATCTCCAATATGAAACTCTATGCCTCTGTATATAATGCCCTCAAGCAGCATACACTCATTTCTGCTCATCTCAAATAATCTGCAAACAATACTTTAGATACTGTCAAGAACTAGATATTACTATATGTTATCTCCATATTTGCTGTCTGTGTCTAGATCGGCAGTTATACATCATTAGTGCTGGACTAGAGACTTTAAAAGGACAGCAGTGTCAGGAGACACGTCCATGTTTAACCGAGCGAAGGTCCAAGCAACATCTGAAAAGATTTTCTTTATTGGTCAAACCAGACCTACTGTGACCTGACAGTTTATTTTCATTTGAAGTATACTTAGAGGATTGTTATTATAGGATCTGATTTTTTTTTTGTCCCATTTTAGGTATATTGTAGCATGTGGTACAATATATTAATGCATCAGTTCTGAAGCTTTTTTTTAATATGGCCCAATTTCCAGAATGATAACCTTTAATAACATTAGTAACTAACTTCAGTGTTTTGTGGGATGGTTGGGTTTGGATAGAGGATGTGAGGCGGTCCAGTCATGGCTGAGTAGAGCTGAGGGAAATATTTTCAATCATGAGGCTCTACACTTGTTCTTGACATGAAATCACTCAACGTCTAATAAGCAGTCCAGCTGTAATAACTATAAACCACACAATACTAATCCCACTTGATTTCCTCCAACCAGCAGTTTATTACTTATATCATGTTGCCAGTAGGTGGTGTCAATACGCCTGTTTATCCACTCATTCAAGATATGATTTCCCATGAACCCCTTGCTACCTCTTTCCGCTCCTCAGGAAAAACTGCTGTATAGCATATTGTATAATACAACTACATGCTGGTTATAGTTATATTCTGATTATCAATGATATGCAGTATGTTTGTATGAATATGCTGCTCAATGGGGGATGTGGTAGCTTAGGGGCTAAGACGTTGGCCCACTGTTAAGAACTGCTCAATTGTATAAAAATGGGATAAAATGTACGTTTCTCTGGATAAGGGCGTCTTCCACATGCTAGAAATGTAAATGTAAAACAATTTCTGAGTCATTTTATAGTTCCTTATTGTGTTTGTGTGTATTGTGTGTACTACATATTACAGTCATGTTAGCTTTGCCTCCTGGTGGTCCAGCAGCTGGATCCCACACTCTCATTGTCGTGGCCCGGGTTCAATTCCCAGGCAGGGAGCTAACCCAGCCACTAAATAGCCTACTCTCAGTGCTTGTCCCAAGCCCGGATAAAATGGGAGGGTTTCATCAGGAAGGGCATCCGGTGTAAAACCTGAGCCAAATCAAATATGCGGACCCAAAAATCCGCTGTGGCGACTCCCAATAGGGAACAGCCAAAAGAACAACAACAGTCATGTGAGCTTTAGGTCTGATGATATCCCCTTGGAAAACACTTCCAATTGATCGTTCTTTTAGGTGTCCACCACAGTATAGAACAATGTAGAAACAACATATAGATAGATGAGACAGTGAGTAACTTGAATGCTGGAAAGAAAAGTAAGTATCCAAAGGGATGGAACTCTTTTATGATCTGAAACACATCATCTCATGTTATGGCATGAGTGTGTACAGAAACCTATGGAACTGGTTTGAGATGCGATGTACTTTTAATAATTCCCCATTGGGAAACTCAAGACACATCAGCACAAATAAGAGGAATAATATCAACATAAATCAAGTGGCAAGTAGCGGCAAATTTTTAAAATGCTTTATGATAAATAGATTCGAGATTCAAAAGTGTTTGCCATGTACACAGTCATACACAGTGTACCAATCAGAATCAGGTTTATTGGCCAAGTATGTTTTTACACACACAAGGAATTTGGTACTGGCTGCACTATACATTTAATTTGCAGACAATGTTGTAGAGCTATAGAGAAACATGAAATAAAGACCACAATATACAGAGTAGGATACAGGTTAGCAATGTATATAGTGTGATAATAATCTGTTATTTGCAATAATAATGCAAATAACAGTCACATGTGGCAACTTTTTGTACAATACTCAATGTATGTGTGAGTATTGCAAGCAGCAATAGTGTGTGTAACATATGGGGATGAAGTGATGAGTGACATCCAGTTCTTACAGTACAGTATTTATTGATGTAAAGTGGAGTGTAACAAGTTTGTAAAGAGCATGTTGGTACTTTTAAACGGCAATTGTAATGAAATAAAAACCCAGACACTTTTCCTAGTCTGTGCATATAAATAAACTTTAGTTTAAAAAAGGAGAGAGAATAAATAAAATATGCTAAGAAGTTTGAAGAGGTAATAGAATGTGATATGCAATATGTTATATGTTACATGTTGTAGCATGATGCGCAATTATGTTACCTAAAGTGCAATATGGAAAGAGATATATTTAACATGCAGGTGAGATACATGTGTAGGTATAATAATAGAAATAATGATGAAATAAATAAGTGTGTATATACATATGCTACAGTTATATATTTATATATACACAGTCACTATCTGTGGATTGACAATTAACTGTTGAGTGTGTGTATTTGTGAGACTCAGTCATTAGAGTAGCAGCTTCTAGGTATCGTATGTAGATGATTTGAGGCATGTTGCTGGGGGAATCTGTGGCTGAACGTCCTCCAAACCAACCTCAGCTCAGCATAGGGAGGATGAGAAGGATTATCCATAATAGCTTTCATCTTCCGTCTCGTCCTCATCTCTACCTCTACACTGTTCAGTTCCATCACCACCACAGAGCTGGATTTCCTCACCAGCTTGCACAGTTTGTTGGTCCCAGTGCCAACTCCCAGGCACATCACAGAAAAGAAGATAGCTCTGGCTGCTACAGTTTTATTAATCGTGTGACTGCTGACAAAAGCAGCAGGATGAAGTCTAAAGTGTAAAGAGCTAAATGATCTGCCTAGATTCAGACAAACCAATTGGTAGGTGCTTCACAGTGCAGATTGATGTTAAGCCAAATCATATTTTAAAGGCAATTCAATACTTTGGAAGTGAAATATTCTGTAATGGCCAAGTCTGTTAACTGACCTGAATCTAAACGCATTTCACATGCTGAAGGCAAAACTGAAGGAAAAAAACAAAGAACAAGCAGGAACTGAAGACAAAGTCCTAGAAAAAAGGTGGTCTGGTGGCATCTGTAGGTTCCAGCCTTGAGATTTGCAACCAAGTTATAAAAATAACTGCACCTTGAGCTCATATTCAACTCCTTTATACTGTGACAAACAGCTAAAATAACAATAACTAAATAACTATAATTAACTAAATAACTAAATATCATGAACCTGACCAAAAACAGATGTCAGATATTAGAATAAAAAAAAGCAAATAAAAACTTTTTAAGGTTTAACTGGAGTATTCTAGGCCTTTCAGGTTTTGCTAACAAAAACTATAAAATAGTAGTATATACAGATTTATGTGGAACTATGATCATTGCGTTTAATTTGTGTGTGTGTGTGTGTGTGTGTGTGTGTGTGTGTGTGTGTGTGTGTGTGTGTGTGTGTGTAGTGGCACTGAACTACCAGTCCGAGGGCCGAGTCCTTCAGTTAAACAGAGCCAAGTTCAGCAGTAATGGTAACTGTGGCTACGTTCTCAAACCCAAGTGCATGTGTGAAGGTAGGTTTGTTTCCAATACGTTTATGAGAATTATGGGTAAATTTTGTCATAAAGTATGTGATGATGTCATAAGGTATGTCACATGTAACCACAGTTGTGGTTAATTGCTCATATAAAATTAGACACTCAGTGATTTAAGAATTTGTATTAAAATTTGCAAGTATTTCTATTTTTGCCTAGTCTACTAGGGGCAATATATTCATAGAATCTTCTGATTAATTTTCTATCAGACTTGCAGCGATAAAATAATTAGATTTTTTAAAATAAGTGAAAACGTCCGATCTCCATTCCACAATTGAAATGAAACACTAATGTACTGTAAAAAATATTTAAACTATATCTTTTATAGTGGAGAATCATATACTGCAGAATATATATATATATATATATATATATATATATATATATATATATATATATATATATATATATATATATATATATATATATATAATGTATCACAGTATTTATGAAAAGTACACATGAATCAAATATTTCTTCATGCATGGATCATTATGTTGTATTTCTAGATAATATAGTGAAATAAATCTCTGACCTCACTGCCATCTGTGTTTGAAAGCATCATTCTGAAGGAAAAGTAAAGAACAAATTAGCAGCGTTATTTAAAAAAAGTTGCCTTAGGTTTTTATAAACTCAAGACTCTTTTTCTCCTGTCAGGTCCTTTTAATCCAATTTTGGGGGATCCATTGCCAGGAGAAACGAGAAAACAACTAGTGGTGAAGATTATTAGCGGCCAGCAGCTGCCCAAACCCAAAGACTCCATGCTGGGAGACCGAGGCGAGGTGAAGGCTACAACTTCCTGTCTATTCTATCCTTTTTCATTCTTTTCTCCACATTCTCTTTTAGTTATAAACTTTGAAACATACATTGCTCTTTGTGTTTGCCTTTGTGAAAGTTAATGGATGTAAAATGTGTTTTTTCCAGATCATTGACCCTTTTGTGGAAGTGGAGGTCATTGGCTTGCCAATAGATTGCTGTAAGGAGCAAACCAGAGTCGTGGATGATAATGGTAAGTGACAGCCAGCAGGCTTATAATCAGCTCATTGGTTTTGTGAGGGGTTTCATCGTTAATGCTTTTGATGGTTTTAATAGTGCTGTGATTGTGGTAGTGTTGTGCCGAAGTGCTTAATTGTGGGTTCAAAAATAAAAATTGTGGGTTCTGAAAATAAGTGCTGTCTTCTTTCTCTCATATTCAGGGTTCAACCCCATGTGGGAGGAGACCCTGGTTTTCACTGTGCACATGCCAGAAATCACGCTGGTGCGCTTCCTAGTCTGGGATCATGACCCCATTGGCCAAGACTTCATTGGCCAGAGGACCCTCTCTTTTAATAGCATGATGCCAGGTATCTTTATTCATTTCTTCACAGCATGTTCTTACATGTTACTTTTTGTATACTAAATTGCTATGTTTGATACAGATCTGAACTGGAATGGTTGTAATGTGATGTTTTGATTTTGTTACAAAGGTTACCGCCATGTATATTTAGAAGGGATGGAGGAGGCGTCCATTTTTGTTCATGTGTCTGTGAATGACATCACTGGTAAGGTAGGTACTTAGAGGGAAGTGCAGGAACTTGTGGTTGTAGTTCGACTTGTGAAAAAGGATAGTGATTGATTTGTACACTAACCTCTGTCATGACTATTGCCTGTCTTTCCTTTTTTGCATTTGTGTTATAATGCATGGGTCCTTTTTTAATGTTTTGGGAGAAATACTGAAATAATGACATTTTATTACACGTCTGTTATCAAAAACAGTAATAAAGTTTGCTCTGTGTCTTTATTATTATTTTTTTTACATTTACTTTTGTTTTGTAGGTTTTACATTGAAGTTTTGCATTGAAATATGTAGTTTTTGTTGTTGTTGTTGTTTTGTTGTTGTTGCTGTTTTTGATAAACTAATGCATAATTCAGCTTTTGTAAATAATTGTAACACTGTCAATAAATGAAGTCGTATTTAGTATTAGATTAGAAGACTTGTCCATTGAGTCTGTTGATTATCTTGTGCCATCTTTCATAAATTGTCTCAATTTTTCTCAGAAATACAGATGTTTGTCTTTATATAGTTTTCCCTCTCTATCTCTCTCTATTTTTCGATCTTTGTATTGTATTTTCCTTCCTCTCTCTCTCTCTTTCTCCTTCTCTCTCCCTGACTTTTCTCTCTTTCTCCCTCTCTCTCTCTTTGTGCTTTCAGTGCAACCACCTTAGTCCAAAAGCTGTCTTTAGAGGCAGGAATTTGTTAGGAGCCCTGATGCTGTCACTCAAACCTTCAGGTGTAGTGAGACGCAATCAGCACCTTGCATGTGCCATATGACCCCTCCCCTTGCCCCTCCTCCCCCTCTCTCAAGCGATCGAGCGAGCGATCGAGCCTGTGCTAGCATTCAGCCTTGCCAACTCATGAAAAAAATGAGTTGTGACATAATTGTGACTGCCTTTACCTCGCCAGCATTCTCATTTGACCCCTAAGCAGATCCAATGTCACCATTCGCTGCTGCAGGCACGTCGGGGGGTTGCATCAGGCACTGCATTCCAGGGGCGACAATGTCTCCTCTTATTTCACTTAACTCAGGAAATTCTCAGGCTGCAATAGGCTCTCAAATGCCTTGTTAGCATTATTTAGGAATTTCATCTGACAGAGCTAAAGGGTATGGCCACATTGTTCCCATATAGCTGTAATCACAGAACAGACATTGGACCATGCTTATTCACTCCCAGTTTTCTTGTTTTGTTTTGACAATGAAGAGCTGGAGGTTGCCAGGTACTCTTTATGATAATCTGTTTTGCCAGACTTGAGCTATCAATAACGCGTATTGTTGTTAATAGTGACTAAGATCAGATTCAGATTTACTTGTGCAATTAATTAGAACTCATAACTTTTAATGCCTTTAGTCTTTCTGTCTTAGTTAAACTTAACTTTGAAATGGTTGTAATACAATACAAAAAGGGTTTGGTAATTGTTTTATTTTTTTTATACTTGTATTCAGTGATGTGTGTTTATGTAGCATTTGAGGATAAGATGCATGACATTTTAAGCACATTTCCCCGTGGATCTACTTTGACGTTTCATGAAATGACACTGGGTTTATTACAGTCCTGGGGGAATGTACTGTCCTTTCATTCTCTTTTACATATTAAAAATTAATATATTATGTTTTGCTCAAGATTAAATAGGTGGAACAAAATATTTTGTTTCGGGCTCAAGAAATCACTGTGGCTTCGGTGTTATGTAGAACTTATAACCCAGTGTCATTTGTAAGAGAAGTAAATGTCCTCATTACATATGCACCCTAATCTTGCATCTCCATTTCACTAGAGCTTGTTCTGTGTTCGCACTCGAATATACACTTGAATGTATATCACATAATAGGACTTAGTGTGTGAACTTAGATCAGTGTAACGTGTTCCACAGATCAACATATCATTTACATTTGTCTTATTGTTTTGTGTCTGTGCTAATTCCTCCTATCACTCTCAGACCAAACATGAAACAAACAAAAAAAAACTAAAAGAACAATTCAAAAAAGTCAAAAAGGATGAATAAATGAAAGAAGAGATAATGCTAACTGGAAGCTAGCTTTCACCTGTTCCTAGCATTGTTAGCATTGTGGATACAGTGTTTCTTTTAATAAATGGATGGAAACTGTATAAGGCAATATTTAAGTTATATATTTTAGCTAATTTATGTTTTATTGTTATTTCATATAACTGAATTCAAAAGTTAACATGTTTAGCTTAATAGTTCAAAGTAAATATGCTTTATTAAAACTGTCTATTTTGAGAGGTTTAAAGCATGATTACTACAAATATTTCAATCTACTCTCAATAGCATCAGATGTCACAAACTTTTCAGCTTTGCATAAAAATACTGCCTGCTTGTTTTTTGTACTTTTTTCTTTAGTTTGATCTTAAAATTTTCACAAACAGCCTTGTTGTTCCTCTCAGTTTCCTGAGATTCATGCTATTTTTTCTATTGTTTGTTTGCAGGCACGGCCAGCCAGCAGCATAAAAGGGCTGTTTCACAGAAATCCAAAGCAAGCTTCTCTAGACAGCCATGCTGCTGCGCTGCACAGCCGTAAGCCCGCTTTTGGAGCCCACCTGCTTCGCCGCACGGCCAGCGCACCCACCAAGGGCCAGCCCAAAGTTAAACGTGGCTTCCCGGAGATCTCCATCGACACCAAAGACTGTAGCTCGGAGGGAGCTAGCTCAGAGCGTGAGTCTGAGGAAGGCCCAGCTGTCCATCCCAACGGGGACCCGGCAGCATCAGCGCGACCGTGGGAGCATGGCACCAATGGGCAGCTCCAACCGGATGATGGTACAGGTAAGGTCAGATTTGTCCATCCTGAGCCTAGGGCCAAACCATTGCATAATAGGCGGGGCATGAGTGCACCCATAAGGAAAGCCAACAAACTAAAGTTGCAGGATTCATTGGAGAAGCAGGGTATTTTCACCTGTATCACAGTGAACAGCTCTGGTCGGTTAGGGATGACATCCAGTTGCATGAAGTGCGTGATTGGGACAAAGGAGAGTCCAGACCTGGAGAGGAAAATAGTGGCCAACCTTAAGCAGAGGAGATCAACTGCTATGCCAGAGAGGATACCTTGCTCACCCACAGCTATCCGAAAGGTCTCCCCAGAACCAGTCCCAAGACCTAAAGGCTTAGCCTTACCTAAGCAGCCAGAAAGTAAGCCTGAGCCTGAAGCCCAGTCCTTTAAACCTACACCAATGCCAAGGTCTAGACAGATATTGGATATTTTGGACAACCCTGCAACTAGGACTGCTTTCACCAGTAATGCAATCACATACAGTATACCCCAACACATCCAGTCACCTGCAGCTCCAGTTCCAACCATACCTGATAGCAAAACTGACTTGAGCAGGCAGTATGCACCAACCATTTATGGCAGCAACTGTATGAACTTTATTCCTATGAATGGAGACAAGAGTCTTTCAAAAAGCAATTGGAGCAGCAGCAGTAGTCTGGACAGCCTGGAGCTGCTTCCCACAATGCCACAACAGGTGATGGACAAACATAAGCGTGTTGTAGGGACTCTACAGCGGGAAATGAACACACTTTTTGCCCAGAAAATGGAGGAAATCCGCAGTAAATCACCCTTGTTCTTCACTGGTAAGACCATGGTAGCTACTTGAAGGGATCTAGTTGATCTCAGTACCTTTGTGGACCCTTAAGGCTGTAGTGGATCCCATAGATTCCAGATGACTGCAGTGAACAGCTACAGATGAAGCGCATTTATGGATAATTTACAAAAATGACACAACCCAATGTTGTGAAAAGATGATCACTGTCAAAGTCTATTCAGGCTATGGGTGCAAGAGTTAGTTACTCTAATTTGCAACGCATCTGAGAACTGTTCAGTGAAATTCAAACATAAAAGTACTTCATAAATGTAGTAGATTTAGTAGATCTCCCAAGCTGATTAGTATTATACTGCCTATAGACACTTAGACCGAGTGATGCATTACCTGGTATATCTTATATGATATATATACTGATAAATTTATGTCCGTGTTTTCTATGAGACTGTGTTACTGTAATTACATTACACAATATATCACATGTTAAAATAGTGAAATCATCTACATTAGTCGAAACATTAGTCGAGTCACAAGTCACAAGTAGCTTATGTAAGTTAATGCTGCCCATCTGGTCTGCAACCCTTGGGGGAGTTAAAAAGGGGTGGGGGGGGACTGAGAAATGAGTCTGCTTCCTGTCTATTGCATAATCCACAGCCAGTGCAACAGACATGAAATAGTTAAATTTATCCCTTTAGTCTCGTGATCACGAGTGCACTTTTGTGTTGCAACTCACATTAGAGCAGATGGTTTATATTATAGTAGTCTTTCAGTCTTGAGTGTTCGAACTTCATTTTAATGTGACTAATCTGGGTTCTATTCACTTCATACACTTTGTGGCATACCTTGTAAAATATTAAACTATTTTAAATCTATTATCTATCTATATAGCATCTATATAGCATCCGCTATTCGAAATAGTGAAATGCTTGTATGCTCAAATCCTTCCTCCTCGAATTAATTGCTCTTCTATATATTGATAGTTCCCCTCTGTTTAGGTTTCTTATGGTCTTACTAAATTGCCTATTTGTTCCTTCCTTCTTGCATGCTATCTTTCCTTAGTGCAAAACTGAGGGCTGATCAAAGTCAGGTAAACTCGCCTTCCATATGCCTGTTTCCACTGCATAGGTTGTGTTTCATCACTTCTAGTATACTTTTTTGAGCTTAAAAAATTAGTTAATAAATGGCTTTTTGTGGCTAACTAAGGAAATGTTTTTATACAGTAAATGTATCCCCTAAAGTGGCTGCATGATGATCTGTGGTGCAGAGGTGTATTTTTTATTTCCCAGCTTGTCATTTTGCATATGTTATATTAATATCAATCAAACACAAGTGTAAATTAGTCCTGTGCTGCATTCAGGCATGCTGCATGTTTGCTACACATATGTGTATATTGTGTTGTCAACTGTCTTTGTGCTATATGGCAGAAGGTTATGCAAAGCTTTTAGAGAATAGTAATGAGACTTTGTTTGCTTATCCTTTCAGATCATCCCACAGTGCAGAGACCCATTCCTTATCTGCATGTCCTGGAATCCATTGCAGAAGAATATCAGCAGAAATCCTCCTCAACATCCATGTGCACTCCAACCCATACCTCAGAACATTCCACCGGTGATGTGCTTCATTTGTCTCCACCATCCACAGCAATAACAACTTCTAAGGTAGACAACCATAGCCCTGTAAAATCAAATGAGGACAAGCTACCTGTTCCTACCCAGTGTCCCATCCCAAATGACAGTAGGGGGGAGGGACATTTAAATACATCCCTGTCCATGAATTACCTTGACATTGGGAGCAATAAGCCCCTTGCACCAGAGCAGGCAATAGGTGAAGAGATGAGTTTTGGTGGAAACATTTTACCGGATGCAACTCTTAAGATTGGACAAACTTTAGAGACAGAGACTGCACCTGAGCTGGCCACAGTTAATAGCTCCCAGATGGTTCAGGCTAAAAAGACTTTAATTGACAAGGACATAGAGCAAGGTTTGTATGCTGTGACTAAGACTCCAGTTCGAAGGACCAAAAGTGATGGCCAGGTACGGGCAGTGTGCTCTGTTGATGAGCAGTCAGCAGTGCCTCATGTCTCCATCGACGCAACCATCAACGACCGTCTCTGGTCCAAGATTGACCCAAGCACTCACCGTGACAGTGTGTCATCCTCGTCCAGCATTTCCTCAAATGACACTGTGATTGACCTCTCCCTGCCCAATCTGGCCAGGAAGAGTCTGACCTGCCTCCGAGCTGCTCGGGACTGTCATGACAGCCAGGATTCAATGGTCAACTGGAGTTGCCCACCTCGCTCATCAACTACTTCAAGCACGCTTTGTGTCAGCAAGAGCAAATCCAATCCCAACTTGCGGGATGGTCAGATGTGTGAGCCAGTGGACGAGCTTCTTCCAAGGCAGCTGGGGAATGAGAATGACAACAAAAGGCTAATGCAGCGGCGTCACACCTGGAGCAGGCTGTACATAGAAGGCTTAAAGCAGTCATCATCTGCTTCCAGCAAGAGAGCCACAACTCCTGCACCAAAAGACATAAATGGTGGGTCTAAGTCTAAGAGTCTGGGTGACCTCACATCAGAGGACATTGTATGCAACTTTGATAGCAAGTATCGCAGCATCAGCCGTAGCTTTGTAGTCAGGCCTAACCGGCAGCAGAGGTCCCCAAAGAAGCCCCAGGACGACCTGATGGAGCGGCTAAAGAAACTCACTGATGTAGAACCACTGACAAGCAGTGATTTTACATCCCACCTGCAGGACTCGGAGGCTGACGAAAAGGAGGCAGAACAAGAGGAGGCACCACCACTGAGGAGGAGCTCGTCACGCAGCCAGAGCCGGGTGCGCTATATTGCCAATCGTGCCAGGCAGGCCCAGGAGAGGCAGCGGCTGCAAAGCTTCCTCGGGGGATCCAACAGCCCCATCGAGGAGCGTGGAATCCCAGAGGGAGCCTGCAGCATCACACGCAGCCCCTGTGCCACCCTGGACTTGCTGAGCCAGCTTCCTCCAGGGCCACCCCAACAGAGCCCTTGTAGCCCAGATAGTGAGGTCTTTTTTATGCTCCGTCTCTGACGGGTGCACTGAAGGTCTGCTAGTAAGCAACAGACTCTACAAACATCTGATATGAAACACTGTAGTTTTAGGTGGATGATTTGTCACCAACACTTTGGGTAAAGCTGCTATCAAGAGGGGTGTACATCAGGCCCAACAAAGAGCATGAAGCATGGTAGATTCCAAAGGTTCAACACTTATAGAGAGGGAATGTGCAGTTTTTATAATATGTTTATTGTAATAGAAAACAATTTTGGGTGCAAAGCCACACTAAATCTCTTGTCAGTTTATTGTCCTAAATGCACTCATTACTTAAACACTGGAATGTTATACAGATTCTCAAACTGATATCAGTCTTGAATTTTGTTATTTTTAGTTAAACGGCCTGCTGTAGCAATAGATTACATGTTGAACTATTGAAATATTGCTTCTCTCACTTTAAATCGAATGACATGTTTACTGTACTTATTAAAATACCAATGCATCTTGTTAGTGTTTATAGTGGTGAATTTTTTTTTTTTTTTTTTTTTAAACAAGAAAAGCATGAAATGTATTTGCAACTGTAATTTATTGTTTCTTGGAATTTTTTAGATTTTTTTTTTCCTTTGTGCCCCTTTTTCAAATTCTTTGCATTAGGCGAAACGACAACTGCCTTTCCTACTTTTAGCTTTTTTTTAATTATTATTATTCATTAAGTTCATATGGCACAAGGCAGTTTTGGCCATTTGGCTTAAACTTTTGATATTTCAGTTTATGTACTGTATAAAGTATTATCAGCAGATTCATACAGAAATCAAGTCTCTTTTTTGCATGTCAGTAATATATTGTAATCTTTTTAGTGTTTCTCAGTTAAGGTTTTACATTTTCCACCACTCAGCATGTGCACTGGTCCACATTATGTATCAGTCAGTGTTTAAGAATTGAGGAATAATGTTGTATATGAGTACACTGATACAGTTGTTTGATGACACATCATTGGATGGTGAAAGCACATCTCTCACTTTGTACTGTAACGTTTGCACTGTTGTGTCAGCTAACTTTGCAGGAATCTGAGAAACTTTTTAGTAAAAGCATATGTACATACAGATTGTGGGTGTGTGTTTTCTTTTCCATTCCCTCCTTGAGGTTCACTCTTCAATGTTGAATGTTTTTTTCCTTCATAATAATATTTAGCATTATTAGTATGCAATAAATTGTTCTTCTGTGTTCCTATATATAATTACAACTTTAAATCATTTATTTATGTGTACTTTTATTAGGTAAACACTAAATATATACTTCATTATGTTCTTCTCCTATTGTTTTTCTGGTTGATTTAAGGAAAAGGTCAGAAACTCCCATTCAGGAATTGTCACCCTCTCTGCACCATTATGTACTCTTTTAAGTGGCCTCCTTTTTCTCAACGCTCACACTGCTCAACCTTTCCAATATTTCACAGAGATCACCCATTGGGAAAAAATGTCCTTGCTTTGCACTTGGTGGCTGATCACATCTCCGACCCAAACAGAAATAAAAGTTCCTCTGTTCTATCTTTTCAGCACTACAGCTGCTGGTTTTGACCCAAAGTGCCCACTGTCATGCCCTGTGTTGTTGTATTAGCTCATTGCTTTTGTACCCTTCGCCTCTTCATGCATGATTCCCATAAAATCCTGAAGGACTCGTCTCCGCTTATGATTGACACTTGAGACAAAAGCACAGGAATGCCTGGGACGGCAGTTGCTTTGGTGACCGTTTCTAGTGGGACGTGAGAGACCGGGACCCTTCTGCGCTCCCAAAAACCGCCCTGGGACTCACACGGCTCAGTGAGTGACAGAGATTGTACACTCTTGTCACTCATACAAAAGTCTGCTTCTTTAGCATTCAGGAGGTGCTGTGACTCTGGCCTTTGGATCGTATTTATCACAGTGATTTTTGTTTCTGCCTCCAGGGTCTATCACACAGCCAGTTTAACTCACTTTTAGGCGCAATTGTTGTAGAGGTGGAACACTTCTGGATGCTTTTACAAAAGAATTGAAGTATCAGGGTCAGGGTCTTTTGTAAAGTGTGAACAGAAGCTTAGCTATTAATTTCTCGAAGAACAGTGAACCTATATATACTAATAGCACTAAGAAAAACTACTGCCAAAATCTGACTAGATGGAAAATACTTTTCGCCTTTATAGCAAAATTCATATTATGTGTCAACATCTTGACTTTTCTAAATCTTTCTAAAAAGGCTTCAATTTCTTACTTTTTCTTATTTTGACTAATTTCTGTCCTAAAAATTCTCATAAAACCATGAGAGTGTTTTCTTGAAAACAAGATTCTTACTCCTCCATGTACCACCTCCCCCACCCATAAATCGTTGCTGTGGTCTCAGTCAGTCCCTCAACTCTTTTCCTCCACTTTCTAGAACAGCCCTCTGTTCCCCATTGGCTATTAACTGACCTTGGGGTATTTGTTCGTGCTTTATATTGTGGGATCTTTGATGTGCTAGACGTTGTGAGAAGCTGATTGTAAAGCAGGGTGAGTTTGATGTTCTTGTAAATATCTTGTTTTATTTTGGTTATGGCCTGAAGTTGTTGCGTCTGATTTCCTCTTGTGTATATTCAGTTCTTGAATTGACCAGACTAAACTGTGAAACATAAAGTCATTGTTTTGGAAATATTTGAGATCAGAGGGTGATGTAGCTTTTTTTTTATTTAGGCCATAAGTGCTATGTTGATGTTGTTGTTGTTGTTTTTATTATTCCTGCAAATTAATTGTTGCATTTTTTTTAGTTCTGAAAATAATACCATGGCGTTTCTGGGGCTTCTCTGGCTTGTTGCAGCAGTGGTTCACATCTGCACTGCAGGTAAATTCATCCCAGAGTCAACAAATTACACGTTTAATTTTGACCCATCTGACTAACTGTTTTGTACTTGTGTTCAGTTGGTCTAAACTTCGTCTTGTGATACATGGATAATTGCCAGCTCTTGTAACAGCTACTGGATTTGCCTCAGATGATGTTTAAATGAGGAATCAACCATGCCATTTATTTATTTGTTAGATTGATTGCTACTCAACTTGATTGCTACTATTATTTCCAATATAGTGAACATTTTAGTGTATTTGTTTTTAACATGAATGTTAAAAAAAAGTATACTTGTGAATATGAATCAAGGTGAGTGGTACATTTTAAGAACTTTAGTTTTGGTCCTTAAACCCTGTGACATTACGTTATTTCAATATTGATTTTACTCCGTCTCCTTTCCTTCGCCTTGGCTTTCCTCTAGTGAGTCTTCCAGCAGGATGCAGGAAGGGCCAATGCGAGTCTGACATCTTATTGACTCTGTCAATGGTCCCAGCAGCCTTCTGGCACTTCATCTGAGTGTCCCATTGCTCTGAGTGATTTGCATTTAAAATAGTAAAAAGAGCTTGCCACGGCCAACAATAACTGTGAGCAATCAATTAGCCCCCACTAACCAAGCAGTCAGCGATGTGGGACAAGGCCATGACACAGCTGTGGTTTTGATGGCATGTAAGCTTTTCATATTGCATATTAGGTGTCAATTCCACCATGTGACTGATGGACTCCTGCAGGGCTTTCCTTCTCAGTCAAACTGCTTCAGTTCCATGTACATAACATGTTTAGGAAGAACATGCTGGAAGAATGACATTTTGATGTTTAATTTGTAGAGCTGTCAGCTCCATTATCCCTAACATAGTCTTCAGAATCACAGTAAAGCAAAGTGGAGGGCAGATGTGGAAAGTGCAATTATTTAAATCTACTTCATTTCAATTTACAATTGTGTCTTTTGACTTTTGCTTACTACATCTCAAAAGAAGAGGATCGGCATTCGACTTATCTACTATATCACTACTCCATCTGTAATCGCATATCTGTAAAAGTCATTAGGTAATTTTTAGCAGCACTTTTTAGACTTTGTCACAGCTAGCATTCAGATTCTGCATACTGTCTTCATGCTAGCTAACCTTGGACCTTAGGAATAAAGCTGTAGTTAGTTAACCGTATCTAATTTTCCCCACATTCCTTTGCTTTAAAAGAGGGATCTACTTTAGTGTAAGGAAATAAAATCAGTGAGGCAGACTTTCTTGTACTTTGCTTAAAAAGTAAAAGTAAATTTAAGAGTTATTTTTTTCTGATTTTACTTGAGTGAGCTTTTCCTTAAATTTGATGTTTGCTAATGCAACCTAGTCACACACACACACACACACACACACACACACACACACACACACACACACACACACAAATCATTCAGTCTTATTTTTGTTAAGGTGCTTTTTCAAAAGATCAAGTATTAAATCTAAGAACAACTATTTAAACAGAAGAATCAGTTGACCAAGAGCATGCAAAGGGAGGGCACTTTCCCAGCACTTGGTGGCATCTCTTTCTCAAGGGTTGGAACACTCAGGAGTTTGGACTCTGCATCTGTTCCACCACAGGAGGTACCATAGGCTGCACAACAACAACCCGCTGTTTATCTCGCTCTATGTCTTTTTAAGCAGTTTATTCTCTTAAAGGACGATTAGTGGCCATGAAGCTTGGGACCACGCGAAAGGGGGCGGCAGAACAACAGGAACATTGTCCTTGTCTAGTAAATTTGGGGATATTTGCCTCGATGTGAAAAGCAGTACAAAGTACGGCACAGCATGGTGAAATGCTTCATTTGCTGCCAAGAATGTCTTGCAAGAGTTCAAGTTCAGACTGAGACAAAGGATGTTTTTCCCTCTTCTTTCTTTTTTTCTTTTCTTTTTTTCATGTCCAATTTAACATACTTACTCTAGGCATATAGAAGTACTGATTCTCTCATCCCTAATGAAGGATTTCTTTATTACTTAAGATAATCTTAAAATGGAATTAATTTATATTATAAAATGTTTCACATATCCATGCGGATGTCAGCTTAATGATTTCTAATTTAGTCAATTGCCTACAAGGAATGAAGACACCATTAATCCAACCTTATTACAAAGAATTATAAAGGTCTATCCAAGAATTCTGTGATTTTCAAATATTGTGTATTTTTAAAAGCAGATAGTTCTTCATATACTTTGGTATATACATATATTTTGGTGTAAAGGTCTGGTGTATACTTAACAGATTGTAAGTAACATTTTTAAACATTTTTCATTCAAAAGTCTCAAACTATAACGATTGATATTGACTTAATGATACAATTATTCTTTTTTATCACCAGAACCACAGCCACTAAAAGTGACCACCATTAAGGTAGGTGATAAGCACTAAACAGAGCAGTTTTGTAATTTAGATTTAGATGCCGGTCTTTAAATAGTGACCCAGAAGCACTTAATTTCCTCCTCAGCAAGAACCATACACAATGTCAAAAGGCACAGAGTTTGAAGGCTTCTGTATGGACTTGCTGTCTGCACTTGCGGAGAAACTGAGCTTCAACTACAACGTCCGTCTAGTGAAAGATGGAAAATACGGCATCAAGGATGAGCGCGGCAACTGGGTCGGGATGATTGGAGAGGTTGTTAGAGGGGTGAGATCCATTTAAAAATGTCCAATTTAAAGAAAAAAAAGAATATGTGCTATTTTAGTAGGTGGAAAAAGACATAAGTACTGTTAGCATCAACTCTGAGCATTATAATATATGATATAATGACATTATAAGAATGATGTGGGGTAAACTAATCACTTCTTATGACTTGTTACAATCACTGCTTATGACTTGTTATGGATGTGTCAGAGAAGTGGCCTGAACATGTTTCACTGATAAGAGTTCAACTGTAAGACTGCATGAATCTACACTCTAGGTTAGAAAGAAATCAGCCCTTGCCTCATTTCTCCATATCATTCTGTGTCTTTTTTTATTTTTATTTCACTCTTGGTACTGTTGTATGGAAGCCTATTTATGCCAGATACAATGACAAAAATTGCACGACATATTTTTTTCTTAATTTTTGCAGCAGTAATATGTCAGAATTTGTGTCAAAATATTTACATTCTCAAAAATGAAGGTAACAAACTCCACTAATCGCTGGGGTGCTACCATCAAGGGGCATGTTTTGTACCTTTGATATGTATTTTATGTAGTGTACCTTTAATTAGCTTTTAGAGTAGTGTTCCTTAACTATGTATTATATTAATTTAATTATTTCCAGGTAAAATAGGCACAGTGGCTTAGTGGTTAGCACATTTTCCTTACACCTCTGGGATTGGTGGTTTGATTCCTGCCCCATCCTGTGTATGCAGAGTTTGCGTGTATAACGGAGGCCAGCGGTAGGTGCTGTGCAGGTAAACCTCACTCCTCTGATCTCAAGAGGTGCACTGGCGACTGATGCTAGTGGTTGCAGTCTTTAGCCTCCTTGTTAGTGCGCCCGCCTCCCTTGCCGGAGACCTGGGTTTGAGACCCGCTTGGTGCAGTTGCGAGTAGGACCCGGGGATGTTACACATGTTCCTCCAACACTTTGGGGTTTTCTCTGGGTTTTCCGTTTTTTTCCCCAGTCCAAAGACATGATTGGCATCTATAAATTGTGCATTTGTGTCCTGTGATGGGTTAAGGCCTTGTCCTGGGTGTCCCTGCCATGCTCCCTGTGTAGGATAAGTGGTACAAGAAATGGATGGAAATGGAAATACATACTAAAGGTACACATCAAAACCATGATTGTGTGTAGACCTGCTAGTCTATTTATAGCAGCCACACCCATGCCAATTCTAATTGTATGCTGAACCCTTTAATCCAAAATCTGTACCTGCTGTTTAAGTGTTTATGTGTGTACATGTCTTTTCATTAGGAAGCAGATCTGGCCATGGCTCCACTTACCCTCACCGCTGTTCGAGAGTTAGCTGTGGACATGACCAAACCATTCATGCAGACAGGCATTAGTTTTGTCATGAGAAAGGACACTGCCTCAGAAGACTCACAGTATCTCAGCTTTTTAAATCTCTTCTCCAGTGAGATGTGGATCAGCCTGCTGGTTGCTTATTTGCTTACGTCCTTCTGTATCTTTTTGGTGGCTCGGTAAGATTCATGTTGTATCTTCAGATCTTGTCAGATCATCAAACAGACGACTTTATTAAAATAAGATTTCGATTTAAGTATAACTTGTCATCAAGGACGGTAGAATGTAGTAGGACTGGGAATGCATAATGTGCCTATGGTGTGTTTTTATAAAGTATTAGCCCGTCTGAATGGAGCCAGCCACAGACAGAGGAAAATCACTTCACAATCTCACACAGCTTCTGGTACACTATTGGGGCCTTAACACTTCAAGGTGAACATGTACATTTTTTAACAGAAAAGTAAATGTTTTCTCATGTATTATGAGTTTTTGTGCCAGACCCTCTCATATTGTAGTCACTGGGATGGTATTCTCAATAGTATCTTCTGCATCTGTAGTATATAGTATACTCAAAAAAACATGAATATAGAGTAACTTTTTTTGGTTTGTCTGTGTCAGGCGCTGGTCCACACCCCAAGTCCTTTTCAGGACGTGTGATTACTGCCATCTGGTGGTTGTTTTCATTAGCTGTATTGGCCTGCTATTTTGCCAACCTCAGTTCATGGTTGCACATGGATAACAAGCAACTCTCAATTAAGAGCTTTGAAGACCTAGCGAACCAAAATGTCATTGATTATGGGACAATCAAGGGCTCCTCCACTCTTGCATTCTTTAAGGTAAAACGGAATGGCCAACTTCCTTGATCCTTCATCTTATCATATATATTTGTATGCGTATAATGGCATTCACTTTGCTATTGATATTCACTCCTTTGTCCAAACAGAACTCCATCAATCCTACCTACCGCCGCATCTATGAAAACATGGAGAGAAAACAGTCCTATGCCCACACAATGGAAGAAGGCATCCGTATGTCACAGGAAGGGAAATATGCCTTCATTGGAGAGTCAGTGTCTCTGGACCTGGCTGTGGCACGTTACTGCAACCTTATGCGTTGTCCTGAGGTCATTGGCATGAGAGGCTACAGCATTGCAGTTCCTATGGGTAAGTACCCATTTGCTTGCCATTAAGCTCTCCCCAGGGCCTGGCTCCCAGGTGGAGCACTGGTTTCCCCATTCTGGGCAAGGTATCTTCTTTATTATTTCCTTCATAAGGATCTGTGAATCCCTCTTTGTCTGGCCCCCCAAAGTAGCAGAATCACTGCTTCTCTGTTTCGAAAGGAGCCAGTTGAGGTGGTTCAGAGATCTGGTTAGGATACCTTGGGATTGTTTCAAACATGTCCAGTGAGGATGAGTCCTTTTGGCAGATCATAGAACAAAATTGACCCTGACCTGGATAAGTGGCAGAAAATGGATGGATGGATAGATGGATGAATGCATAGATCTCTGTAATATTAATGTGGTTTATCCTGGTCAGTTGGACCAGTGAATCTTAGGAACACTATCCATCCATTGTAGGGAATCATCCATGGACATATTCAGACTAGGGGCAACATAGCATAGCCAGGCCATATACTGTCATGCTTTTGGATGGTAGGAAGAAACCAGAGAACTAAAAAAAAAAAAAAAAAAAAAAAAAAAAAAACATGGAAAAAACACACAGGGAGAACTTGCACAGAAGCTTAACACAGATAAAGTCTTTCTTTCCTCTTAAAGCAGTTTTCATTATTCACTTGCGGCACTTTTCTTGCAGCTCAAACCTCCAGCTGAATTTGTGTGTGTGTGTGTGTTTTCTAAGGCTTTCCTATGCTGAAAAACCTGAGTGTAGCCATCCTCCAGCTGAGCGAGTCTGGAGAACTGGAATATCTCAGAAATAAATGGTGGGCAAGCAGCTGCATGGAAGAAAAAGCACAGGCCTCATCACTGAAGCCCAGCAGTTTGAAGGGAGTATTTTTGCTTTTGGCGCTCGGCTTAGGGCTGGGACTTGTTCTGGCCATCATGGAGCTGACTGCCAAATCACGAAACATAGCAAACACACAGCAGGTGGGTGGGTTAAGACACAGTAGTAGTAGCATGATACCAGAATGAATAATGTTACAAAAATGTTTGTTACTTGTGCTGCAACTTTCCCACAGAAATATAGCACCAACAGTACCAAATTTCTATACCAATAGTTTCCAAAACCAAATTATTTAAGACCTGCATTGTCAGTGCAGTGATATATCTGGATGGTTACTCCATCCTTTAAAGATAAGTCAGCTTGTTTGGAGAAAGAAGGAATCCCAAGACAAGAATAACACAGTGAATTAACACAGAGATGTGATCATAATGATCAAAATCTGATTTTATTAGGAACACCTTTACATATGCACATAATACATTGCAAATCCATAAAATCATATAGCTACAGGTGAAGAACTTCATGTTCACATGAAACATCAGAATGAAGAAAAAAAGTGTGATTTCTGTAACTTTGATCAATGTGACCTTGATATATCTGTGTGTCTTTTCTCTTTTTTTTTCAGAAATCCTGTTGTTCCATCTTGACTAGTCAACTTGGTCAGCGGTTTGGAAAAAGAGAAGAGGCTGAGGCAGAAAACTCTGAGAAATGCAAAGCTTAAATTCCCTCAACATTATTAGAAATGCATTTCTGTCCATACAATCAAACAAAAGGGTTAACTGCTTATGGAAAACCTATGCCATTTGCATTTATCATCATCACACCTTTTTTAATTAACTTCACAGACTATGAAAAGCACTTTTATGTTTATTGACTGGTTTTAGATTGTACGAGTTAAAGTTATCAAGTCATTTCTTTACACACTTATATTGAACTAACATTAATTGTAGAATATATACAGTAACGTCTATTTAAACACAGTGTTTTTGTGCGTTTGGTTGGTTTTGTTTGTCATCTGAAAAAAATAACATTGTTTTATATGTATTGGAAATGAGAAAAGTGAAGGCATGGACTGAATATAAGAATGTTTCATGACTTCTTATTGCTTTTATACTATTGAGTAATAAATGCATGATCAAAATATTAATGTTACAGTTTCTTATTTCTTTTACAAAAAACAAAGCAAAACAAAAAATATAATCAGCATGACCCTCACTAAAAGCAGTTACTTTGGCTGATTGAATGCACGAACGAACGAAAGCATGTTACTGAGCATTTATTTTGAATTTCATGATATTTTGTTAAGCACTGATGGCTTGCTCACAGTCTCATAAAAGTCATGAACACCTCCACCTCACCTTTAAACCAGATGCCCTGGCTTTAAAAAAAAAAAAAAAAAGTGCAAATCCTATTCGTGTCTGTATTTGTATCTGTTTAGAATTCTACATAATGTATTAATATTCAGTTACATTACTAATATGTATATGATCTCTATATTACTGCTATAAAAGCTTCCACTCACTAAATTGTGTTTTTTGCCCATAGGCATTTTTCTTCTATTTGGCCACTAGCTCGTTATATAGTCAAAGTCCTCAAAGATAAAATTCATCTCAGAGAAGTTCAGTGGGGTTGAAGGTATTCAGTCAGGGGTCTTTGATGGTAGTTGTTGTTGTACTACTGCACAGCAACATCATAGCTCCAGTGTCTTTGGCCCCAGAGTCTCTGGCTTAGTCCTGGGCTTAGGGTTAGTGTCTCTGTGGAGGCACACATTCTCTCTATGTCCTTATGGATTTCCTCCAAACTATTAAAAACATGTCAGAAATTGCCTCTGGGGGTGTGTGTGTGTGTGTGTGTGTGTGTGTGTGTGTGTGTGTGTGTGTGTGTGTGTGCGGTGGATTGGTGTCTCATTCAGGTTTCCAGGGATAGGCTTCATATCTACTGAGACTGACCAGGATAAAGCACTTTTCTCACAATGAATGAACAAATAAATCACTTTTTGGTTTAAAAGAAAGTAGCTATAAGGATTGTGTGCAAAAAAAAAAAGTGCACTATAAAGAAATATGTGTAAATGGATTATGTGCAAAATGTGTGCAAAGTCACATAGGTGCAATATAAGTAATTTGGGAAAAGTCAGTATTATGTATTATTTGATTCGTGAATGTTTACTAATGAAAATATTCCTACGTTTTTTACGCATTATGAATATACATCATGTGGCAAAAGCTGTGGACACCTTTCACAAACAAAAATTGTTCATTCCCAAACTATTGCTGCAAATTTAGATGCATACAGTTGTATAGTATGTCTCTGCATGCTGTAGTGTTACAATGTTCCTTCACTGGAACTATGGGACACAAACTTGTTTCTTCGTGACAATGCCCCCATGCACAAAGCGAGGTCTGTTAAGACATAGTTTACATAGTTTAAGGTTGGAGTTGAAGAACTCAATGTGCTGCATAGGGCCTTGACCTCAACCCCACTGAATACGTTTAGGATGAACTGAAATACTGGAATACACAAGATCTGTGACTGACCATTATGAGCACTGAGAGGTGAAGTGAATAACACTGATTATCTCCTCATCATGGCACCTGTTAGTGGGTGGGATATATTAGGCAGCAAGTGAACATTTTGTCCTCAGAGTTGATGTGTTAGAAGCAGGAAAAATGGGCAAGTGTAAGGATTTGAACGAGTTTGACAAGGGCCAAATTGTGATGACTAGACAAGGGGATTAGAACATCTCCAAAACTGCCGCTCTTGTGGGGTGTTCCCGATCTGCAGTGGTCAGTATCTATGAAAATTATCCTGTAAGTCTACTTAAAAGTCCAGTAAGTTGCAAGGTGGGGCCCATGGTTGGCTTAAAGGATCTGTTGCTAACTGTTGTGCAGACATCACTGTATATGGTTCCTAAGCAATAAAATGATTTGCCATTTTCTTATTATTAAATTCATCTTCTCCTACACCTAACATAAAGTGCATATGGCATAACACATAGAGCAACATACAATGTTGCTCTATGTAAGGGCTGCCATTGAGTCTCTTCACCACAGTAAATGTCTGCTCAGAGCACACAAAATTATCAAGGACTCCTCCCACCCTAGTGACAAACTGTTCAACCTCCCTCCATCTAGGAGAAGATACAGGACCATCCGCACTAGAACTAGGTTCAGGGCCATTTTTTTCCCCCCACAACCATAAATCTTCTGAACTCTACAGTACACCACTAGGACACTCATGTCTCACTACACTTCACCACCTTGCAGTTCCTCTTCACCCTGTACATTCTGCTACATCTTCTCTGTATAATATAATTATAATGTACATATTGTTCATTCATAGATCACACCTAGTTTTTATCTATCTATCTATCTATCTATCTATCTATCTATCTATCTATCTATCTATCTATCTATCTATCTATCTATGTATACAATAGAACAACATAAGGGGAGCTTCACACATATGAGGAAACTATATAGTTTGTATAGAAAATATACAGTATCTATCAAAAGTGGTCCAAGGAAGGAACAGTGGTGAACCGGTGACAGGGTCATGGGCGGCCAAGGCTCATTGATGCACATGGGGATGCACATGGGGAGGATAAAATTAAATTAAATTACCGCAATACCGTTAAAAGATATATAACGCACTTTCGACATGATTAATAAATATCGGGCCTCACACCTCCAGGGTTGGGGGTTCGATTCCCGCCTCTGCCCTGTGTGTGGAGTTTGCATGTTCTCCCCGTGCCTCGGGGGTTTCCTCCGGGTACTCCGGTTTCCTCCCCCAGTCCAAAGACATGCATGGTAGGTTGATTGGCATCTCTAAATTGTCCATAGTGTGTGATTGCGTGAGTGAATGAGAGTGTGTGTGTGTGCCCTACGATGGGTTGGCACTCCGTCCAGGGTGTATCCTACCTTGATGCCCAATGACGCCTGAGATAGGCACAGGCTCCCCGTGACCCGAGTATAGTTCGGATAAGCGGTAGACAATGAATGAATGAAAGGATAATAAATATCGCCATCTAACGGTCAGAATTGTCACTTATGAATGAATGAAGTTGTCCGTGAACTTTGTGATCATATGTGCAGAAACAAACTGTAAATAAATAAATAAATAAATAAAGCTCTCCAAAAAATGTTGATAGAGAATCAAGGTCTTAAGGAACTGCGGTCACGGTTAACTCTGCTCAGGTTACGTGACTGTGCCGTTACTTCTTATGTACTGCACTATACACCTCTGAGGAACAGCATGCCTTATACGGTGCGCATTATGTACTGTATGTAAGGATTATAGAGCCATCGTGAAAACACAAAATTCAGTCGTATTTTGTGGTGGTGTTCTTGATATTAGTCATTTAAAAAAAAAAACAGAAGCATGCTTTTAAAATAATCATGATATTTACATTTTTTTTCGCTATCCAGCCTTCCGAGCACAAGCAAACAGGAAGTGTGATGTCATAAACCGGTCCTCCCGGAAGTGAGGATGGTCTTGGATGTCCGTTCCTGTTTTCGTGAGCTCCTGTGCTTTGTGTTGTTCACAGGCTATGGAGACTGAAATTATCCGGAAAATCGCTTAAAGAACCAGCAGGTCACAGATGAGAGAGACTTTTTAAGGGTACCCCTGTAAGTAGATCATTGAAGAATGACTGAGACACCTAAGCAAGAATTTCAATTTTTTTACCTTTTTTTTTTTTCCATTGAGGCCGACGATCTGTAACGTTAATGTAGCTAACGTCCTGGACACCAGAGTCATTCATAAATCCACACACTGAGATCATTCGCCGAATCTGTACAAGGGGAAAAAAAGGCAGAAGTGGTTGATTTTAGATCCGTGATCTCGGTTGATCACTGATTGTCTTACTTTAACAATAGCACAGTGGCTTATTACAGTTACAGCCTGTGGTTTCACTAACCTTAACTAGCTACGTAGCTAGCTTGTTAACTGTTATTGTTAGCTAAATATTGCGACTAGTCATGTGACTGTCATGATGGCAAATAACGCTGTATCTGTTTAATATATTGCACCAACAATATTCAAAGATGGCTGGACTAGCATTTTTCCTTTGTATTCACAACTAACCAGTTACTCTTATGTCATAGCTAGCTTGCTATCGAGGTCATTTTCTTAATGTAAGTTGTAGTAACCTCTGTTTAACTAGTGTGCTGTGTTATTCGTTTACCTTTGTGTTAACTGCGGTTCTAAGAATAAACCCCCCCCCCCCCCCCAAAAAAAAAACAACAACAACAACAAAAAACCACATCAGTGCTTTTGTAGACAGTTACACCCTTTCGACACACAGCGCTGTGTTACGTTAGCTTTACCGGCTAGCCGGTTTAGCTTGCCTAGTCATTGCCTATAGCTAGCTAGCACTATTTCCACAGCATTTTAATGTGATCTAGCAAAAAATAATTGAATCACAGAAGCGGCTTTCCTTGGTGTTACTGAGCGCACGCAACTGTCAATGGCAGGATTCTATATAGGTAAGGTTGGACAGCTAAAGCTAACCTTGGCTAACAGCTTTGTCCACCTGTGTTTTTTTCTATTCTGTATTCAGTGCGTTGTTAGTTAGAAATACACATTTGTTCTGTTTTATTTGATGTGTCGTTCATCTAAATAACACCAATAAATAATAATTTAAAAAATAAAACTTTTCACCATGCCGTTGCTTTTAGTCCATTTAAACCAGTTGCTAAATGTAGCCGTTGAGAGAAAGTAACCTTAGCGGTCCAGTTCGGTTTATTTAAAGTAACATCTGTCTAAAATGTATTTTATGATTGAAATATGTATATTACGCGATATTTTTTAATCGATATTTGTAATTATAGCCTACACATAATACACACACACACAGTTTTTTTTCTTCTTTTTTTCAGTCATGTAAAAGCTTAGTTGTGAAAATCACTGAAAATCCCCATTACCAATTTACCAGTGATTCAGTTGTTTGTAAACCAAAGGCTCTTAAAAAGTTTCACAGCTTTCCTTCATGGCTGAACATTCCCCAAGTGTGTGTGATGTATTTGTAAGAGGATGCCCCTAATTCCCTTGATGTACTTGTGTTACAGCTGTCCTCACACAGCGGGGGTCTGTATAAAATTTCATATGTGTGTAAATGTATATAATTTCATATGTGTGTATATATATATATATATAATATGAATATATGAATGAGAGAGATACCACATAACTGTAGTGGAGGTTACAGTCAACCGATATCAAGACTCTTATGTTTTTTATTATTATTATTAGAAATTCCATTTAGTTACCGTACAGAAAATGAGTGTGTGTGAGGATTTGGTTATTAACTTGTGTTATAAGCAAGCAGGTGTGTCTGCTTATGTAGTCACCTCCAAATGCCACTAGGATTGTAGTGAACAAACTGCTGAGTTTTATGTTTAACAGTGTTGGTGACTTTTTGGAAAGGAAACTCACATGTCATGACACTTTGTGCTCATTTTCAATGAACATACTCGCTGAAACTGTTCAAACACCATGACGATATTTCATCAGGTTACTTGTGTTGTGGGAAGGTGCTATAGCTCGCCATAATTAATAGTAAAATACATCCATTTCACAGTTACTTTGTCATCTGTTTATTATATACACAGATGTATAACTGTGCTTAAACTTTTGTCAGTCTCTCCTTGTGACACCAAAACAACTCTGACCCATCAAGGCATGGGCTCTATAAGACCTGTGCTGTGGTATCTGGCACCAAGATGTTAGCAGCAGATGCGTTAAGTCGTGAAAGTTGTAAGGTGAGGCCTCTGTAGATTGGATTAGTTTGTCCAGCACATCACACAGATGCTCAGTTGGATTGAGATCTGAAAAATGAACTCCTGTTCCTCAAATCATTCCTGAACAATTTTTGCAGTGTGATAGGAAGCAATATCCTGCTCAAAGGTCACTGCTACTCAGAAATACAGTTACCATGATACTTGGTCTGCGACAATATTTAGGTAGGTGGTTTATGTCAAAGTAACATCCACATGAAATCCAGGACCTGAGGTTTCCCAGCAGAACATTTCCCAGAACATCACTCTGCCTCCACCAATTTTCCTTTTTCCCCATAATGCATGGTGACATTTTTCCCCAGGTAGGTGACAAGCCCTTCCATGATCCAGTTCTGATGCTCACATGCCCAATGTAGGCACTTTCAGTGGTACCAAGGGGTCAGCATGGGCACTCTGACCAGTCTGTGAGCCAGTAGGTATTTTTTCAGCAATTTGTGCTATAGTAGCTCTGCTGTAAGATTGAACCAGAACTAGGCTTTACTCCACATGGACATCAATGAGTCTCGGGTGCCCATGATCCTGTCGCTGGTTGACTGGTTATCCTTCAGTGGACTCCTTTTGTTGGGTACTAACCACTGTATAACAGGATCACTGCACAAGTCCTGCTGTTTTGGAGATGCAGATCCTAACACTTGGCCATTTTTCCAGCTTCCAACACCTCAACTTTAAGACCTGACTAGTCACTTGTCTAACACTTCTCACCTTTTGACAGGTGCCACTGTAACAAGATAATCAGTGTTGTTGAGGTCAGTTGACAGTGGTTTTAATATTATGGCTGATGTATGAGGAAATGAGCATGGTTTCAGAATGATTTTAGACTAAATACAAATTGGTAATATAGTGCATTCAGTTGAAAATAATAATTGTAAAATTGTTGTGGTGGAAGATGATTCAAACACTTCAGAATTGTCATTTTTAAACACTTCATTTTGTTCAATCCATGTGTTCTAGCTCATACCAGCTTTTTATGTAGAATAAAAATCTTGAGGTTACATTTACAGCCACTGAAATTAAGGTGTTCATTCGATGCACCCTTATGTCATACTTGTACCATAATGTTTGTTTATGTTCTTCTACTGAAAGTAGTCAAAACTCTGTTTTGTTGCAGCATGTTTTTCTCTGTGTTATTCACTATGGTCCCTTACCTCCCTGCAGGTTGCCAGATCTTGTGGAGGCTTGTGTGCCGGTTAATGTATAGAGTAAAAAGGGTGAAACTTGAAGACGAAAACGAAGGAAGTTGGAAAAGGTATTTAAGGAAAAAAAATGTTACAAGAAGGTGTGCTGAGTATTTTTCTTTTTTTGAAACAATTGACACGTCATGTTTAGTTTTGCAGCTGTCAAGATGACCGCAGTAGACGACCTTACTGACAGCACGGAAGTGGTGGAGATGGAAGACGTACCCTCACAGTTTTATGTGGAAAAGCACTCGTGGGATGGCCTGCGTGAGATCATCCACGGAAGTCGGAAATACTCGGGAATGATCGTCAACAAGGCTCCCCATGATTTCCAGTTTGTACAGAAAAACGATGAGTTGAGCCCTCATTCTCATCGGCTGTACTACCTGGGTAAAGTTTCTTGTGCGTGTGTATGTGAGAGAGAGAAATACACTGAAGGCATCCATCATTAATTTCAGCTTGAAGAGCCAGTTAGCATTAATCAAATCAGATCTTGTAGGAATTATGCAGTGAGGATTGCATTTTTGGTAGAGTGACTCATTTAAGCCAAGATTCTGGATGCAAGGCTCGCTAACATTTATTGCCTGCTTAATTTGAATCTATTTAATATTTAATCTAGTAATTCTTTCAAAATGTTAACTGATATTGCTGTCACTCGCTCTTCCTTTAAACGATTTGTCCATGTTTTTCGGTTTAGGTATGCCTTATGGGAGCAGAGAAAACTCATTATTGTACTCTGAAATTCCAAAGAAGATCAGAAAAGAAGCCCTTCTGGTTTTATCCTGGAAGCAGATGTTGGATCATTTTCAGGTAATTTGCTTCCTTAAAGCTGTAGGAAGCAACTTTAAAGAATACTTTGGCCTGATTGGATGTATTCGCTGAAGGAAGCTGCAACACTTAGACACTGCTTGTTTGGTTTGGTCTGTTCTGCAATCTGGGCTGAAGCAGGTTTGGCCTGCATAGTTTGTGGTGCCACAATAATGCTATCAACAAGTTATAAACAATTATTTTATTGTGTCGTCAGCAAATTGTCTTACTTCCTCTAACAGATTTTAATCATGGAAATGCAGATTAGTCCCTGATATCTGCCATGCGATCTTAAATAAATTCATCAATCATTGAATGTACATTTTAACAACATAAACCATATCATTCATAATTATGTAGAAAATAACATAGTATAAACCATAACAATGTCAGTAATAGCAATTGCACACACTGGAACCTCACAGTAAAATGTTTATAGTGGGCAATAGTTTTAATGCCATTTGTAGTTGTAGCAGCCTTCAGATTTAGCTCATCCGAGTAATAGGTGATTTTTAGTCAAAGTCAATCAGATGTGTATATATAGATATGTAGCTATAAATGTATATAGATTCTGAAGTAATCTTATAATAATCTTATAATAGAGAGAGAGAGAGAACTACACACACAATATCAGATGAATGTGAATGTATTTGCACTATTCAGATTGGAGTGCTTTGTTGTGTGACTATAGATTTAGATAGATATACAAAATATAAAAATTTAGTATGAAACTTTTGGAAAACATTTTGCTAGGGGAGTTCATTTCCTCAATGTACAGAGATTTTGAGAACACCCTGTGTTTATCTAGCAATCATAGAGTTTTGCCACACAACAAGCAATGAATTAACCATCCTGTGCTATTATCACAGGCAACTCCCCAGCATGGTGTATACTCTCGGGAGGAGGAGCTCCTTCGCGAGAGGAAGCGTCTCGGTGTGTTTGGCATCACATCCTATGACTACCATGCACAAAGCGGCCTTTTCCTCTTCCAAGCTAGTAACAGCCTTTTCTATTGTCACGATGGTGGACATAATGGCTTCATTGTGAGTCAATGTGATTTGCTTCTCTCCCACTTCACCAGCACAATAATTACTGTAACAGTAGTTATAGGCATAATATAACATTTTTTGTTTCTGTCTTAAAAATTCTGCCCTGTTCAGCAGGCAGCACCCATGAAGCCTGTAGAGATTAAGACCCAATGCTCAGGGATTCGCATGGACCCCAAGATCTGTCCTGGTGAGCCCAGTTTCATCGCTTTCATCAACAACAATGACCTGTGGGTGACTAATATTGAAACAGGAGAGGAGCGAAGGTTAACCTTTTGTCATAAAGGTGAGTTGGATTTCATGCACCAGATACCCACACATGACTTTATGGAGTCATCTAAAAGCACCATGCAAATGAAGATCCTCATGGAAATTTTTGTGTGACTGGGCATGCTTATCTTCTCTGTCATCCATAACCACTCCACGGTGTTCATGTTATATAATAATAAGTGTGTACTCACATGTTGCTTTTGTTTTATTTTTGGTGTAGGCTTGAATAATGTAAAGGATGACCCAAAGTCAGCTGGCGTCGCGACCTTCGTGATTCAGGAGGAGTTTGATCGTTTTACTGGTTACTGGTGGTGTCCAACCGTTTCTGAAGGTCTGTTCACAGATGAATAAAAGCGTTCGAAGAAAGTGCACACATGCTTGTTTATTAACTGTAAAGGTTTTTAGGAAGTCAGGTTAAGTATGCTCTCTGTGTACATGGTTTAGATGCAGATGGATGTAAAACCATGCAGATGCTGTATGAGGAGGTGGATGAGTCTGAGGTAGAGATCATTCACGTACCTTCTCCGGCACTGGAGGAACGTAAAGCAGATGTCTATAGATACCCCCGCACTGGTAATTTTATCTTTCATACACCAAAAATTAGAGAGGAATACAGACTGTTCAACATAAACAACACTGTATTATGTATTTTAGGTCAAATTTCTAATTATTTTTGTCCACAATGAAAATGAAAGGAAAACTTGTCTATAAGGGTTCTGTATTATTACTGTTGGATCATTGCTGTCTTCACTGATGGCTGATTTTATGATTTTTAATTTTAGGGAGTAACAACCCTCAAATCAGTTTGAAGCTGGTAGAGATTAGAACTGACGCGAGCGGCATGGTAAGTATCAAGTGCCCTTATTTGTCCTGTCAGCTTAAACATGGGGACTCATTTATCCACCACGCACAGTTTTGTGTTCTTAGACATACACTGATCAGGCATAACATTATGAGCAGTGACGGGTGAAGTGAATAACACTGATTATCTCCTCATCATGGCACCTGTTAGTGGGTGGGATATATTAGGCAGCAAGTGAACATTTTGTTCTCAAAGTTGATGTGTTAGAAGCAGGAAAAATGGACAAGCGTAAGGATTTGAGCGAGTTTGACAAGGGCCAAATTGTGATGGCTAGACCACTGGATCAGAACATCTCCAAAACTGCAGCTCTTGTGGGGTGTTCCTGGTCTGCAGTGGTCAGTATCTATCAAAAGTGGTCCAAGGAAGGAACAGTGGTGAACTGGCAACAGGGTCATGGGCGGCCAAGGCTCATTGATGCACGCGGGGAGAGAATGCCGGCCCGTTTGATCCGATCCAACAGACGAGCTACTGTTGCTCAAATTGCTGAAGAAGTTAATGCTGGTTCTGATAGAAAGGTGTCAAAATACACAGTGCATGACGGGTCAGGGCTGTTTTGGCAGCAACAGGGGGACCAACACAATATTAGGGAGGTGGTCATAATGTTATGCCTGATCAGTGTATTGACACACTTTATATAATCTGTAACAAGCAGTATTATGAATAGATTTATGGGATATTTGAGGGGAATTCAGAGTGTATGCACATGTCATAAACTTGGAATTCCCTGAGAGAATTAAAAACGTATTATACTGTCTTACATTTGTTTTTTGTTCTCAGATTGTGAGTGCAGAAAATAAGGCGCTGGTTCTGCCTTTCAATACTCTCTTCCCTGGCGCCGAGTACATTGCACGGGCTGGCTGGACAAAAGACGGCAAATAGTATGTTTGCCAGCGAACATTTTCCGTGTACTAAATTTATAACACAGCCACTATGGCAATGTTTCAGTTCTCTTTTCTAACATATGTACTGAATTCTGATTTGTGTCATGGAAGCGCGTGGGCAGTGTTGCTGGATCGCAGTCAGCAGAAGCTGCAGCTGGTTCTATTGCCTCCTGCACTGTTTCTGTCTGGAAGCCCAGAGGACCCACAGTGGGAAGAGCATGTGGCAGCCATGCCTGAAGGAGTACATCCCTATATCATTTACGAGGAAGTGACGGATATCTGGATCAACGTAAGCACGGTTATATGTATAAGTGGCAATATAGGCAGGTTTTGTTTCACTATACTGTGGATATTTGATAGATTATATGAAGCAAAAGGCCTTTTTTATACATAACGTGTCTCTCATCTGACACGTGTTACAAGTTGATGCACGACAGATATCACCAGTGGTTTAAATTTGATTTGCATGTATGTTGACATTCTCCATGTTTGGACCAGGCGATGTCATTGCTAATAAAGCAAACCATCACATGGCTAAATCCAGATGGCTCTTTTTATGTATGCTGTAAAACTTTGCTGTAAAATGAGACGACTTAATTTGCTCTGTTCAAAATGGTGTTTTAATGAGCAAATTAGCTTCGGTGGGTTTTTTTTTCCACATTATAAAGTTTTTGTACAGTTCTTAAAAATTTTAATGTGGAACAGAACACCAATACTGATGGTTCTTTAGTGTTTTCGCCCACTCTTTCTTCAGATGATAATCTCAACTGAATCAACTGTCGTGTGCTCATCCCAAGCCTCTTATTCACAAAATCCAAACACTTTTCTCTTGTGGTTTCTTATAGCATTTTTTCTCGCTAGTGTCTCCTCTTTCTTGCTCATTCGGTATCTTCACTGGATTTCTGTAAATGCGCTTTCTGACATTATCCAAGTGCTATACAAATAAAAATGAACTGAACGTTCGCTTCATGTAGTTCAGTATAGCCTGGTTAAGGAATGATGTGTCTGATGAAGTCAGTAAGGTGTTATTAGGGTTTGTGTTGTTGACGAGAAGCTGGCAGATGTGAGTCATTCTGTGAGCCACAGCTGTTAAGTATATAAGTTACGGAAGATGTTTACATGTTTACAAAAGAAAAACAGAGGGAACCTTGCTTTGATGCTACATTGGTGGAGTTACTTAAAATCTTAATGTCTGGTTCTGTATGTAAAATCTGTAACACCTGGAAATAACTTCTCCTTATTTCTTCTTTTTTCCCCATTATTGACAACAGGTCCACGATATATTCTATCCTTTTGTTCAAACCAGTAACGATGAGATCACCTTCCTGTGGGTGAACGAGTCAAAAACAGGCTTCTGCCATTTGTACAGAATAACAAGCCTTCTCCAGCCCGGATGCCACCAGTGGAGTCGAGACTACAGTCCCACTGAAGGTCAAATTCACAAGCACACACTGTATGCATACATTTGCACCCATTCAAAAGTTAATGTCTTACCACGATTCATTTGAATTCCTTTAGATGATTTTAAATGTCAAATAAAAGAAGAGGTGACCATAACCAGTGGAGAGTGGGAGGTTTTAGCGAGACATGGGTCAAAGGTCAGTCAAATGGCCTCAAACACTATAACAGCTACTTGATCAATTGTTTCTCATGCTTTAGCTTGTGCTCCTGTTTTAATTTCTTTCTTTTCATTTCTTTTTTTAAGATCTGGGTAAATGAAGAGACAAAGTTGGTGTACTTCCAAGGCACCAAAGACACACCGCTGGAGCATCATTTATACGTAGTGAGCTACGAAACTCCAGGAGACATTGTCCGACTGACCAAGCCAGGCTTCTCACACAGCTGTTCTATTAGCCAGGTGTGTTTCACTTTTAAACTGTTAAAAGCACAGCATATTAAAAATAGAAGCTGAATTGCTGATGTTATTAATAATAATTCGTGTTGAACACTTGATTTTATCTTGCCTTTTTATGCATTCTGCATAGAAATTTTTAACATCGCACAGCAACACATGAAGATCAGAGTTTTTTTCCTCCCAGTAAAAACCGTAGATAAGCCAATCAACATGTCAAGCTGGAATCGTGTAAATGTTTTGAACTCTCCAGTATTAACTGACCCCATGGAACCTGGAAGTCCCACCCTGAGGTCTCTCACCTAATCTCTTGTGTCCTGTCAGGGTTTTAGTTTTTTTTGTTTGTTGTCGCTTTTTTTTCCGCTTCAAAGAAGCTCTCTCACTTTCAGCGAAGGTACATGAAGAATGTTTTGCATTCGGTAAGGTGAAATAATATCCATCAGTGTCTGCTTGCCTTGAGGCATTGGTGGCTCAGTGGTAGGTTACTCGCCTATCATGCGGAAGGCCCGGGTTCGATTCCAGCCAATGCCTCAACCCCAGCCACTGGATGCAGTGCCGGTCCCAAGCCCGGAAAAATGGGAGGGTTGCGTCAGGAAGGGCATCCGGCGTAAAACATTTGCCAAGTTGTTGTGCGGACCAGTTGGTCCGCTGTGGCGACCCCGAACAGGGAGCAGCCGAAAGCAACTTCTTCTTCTAGTGTCTGCTTGCCTCGGATAATATATGTAGTTGACAACCTAGTTATTAGAAAAAAAATTATGAACATAAGAGGGAAAAAAACAGAGGTGTAAAATCAAACCGGGGTGCATGAACAGCAGGATTGTTTCAATTTAATTATATATATTTTTTACATATAATAAAAAAAAAAATATATATATATATATATATATATATATATATATATATATATATATATATATATATATATATATATATATATATATATATATATAAATAATGTTTAATCATATTCATATATATATATATATATATATATATATATATATATATATATATATATATATATATATATACATATATATAATGTTTAATCATATTTTTCCCATATGAAATATATTTAGATACATTTATTTTCTCTTATAATAAATGTTTTATATTTTCTTTTTTTTTTTCTGTTGTGTTGATGATTTTGCTCACATGTGAGGGTGTTTTAGTGGCCCTGTTCTGTCCTGGCTTGTTACTTTAATTATTAATTTGTGACTCAGGTTTCAAAAGAACGTTTAAGATGATGACATTTTTGGTTGTGTTTTCTGCTCTCAGCCAATAACATTTGTTTGTGGTTTTCATTGTTGTTTATTGAACTGGTTTGGAGCCATTGCTGCAATGCCAGTAACTGGTTCACCCTCCCCAACAGCATTTTGACACTAGTTTGTTTTGGCATGCTAGATGGATGGAAAAAACTACAGAGCAAAAGAATACAAACTGAATATTTTTTACTCAAATAGTATTGGTTTCTGTTCCAAAGCATGAGCACATTTAGAGATGTTGCTTTAGTTCACTAGAATGAGGTGTGTCCTTTGTTTTTGAGTCATTCATTTGTGTGCTTTAATTAATGTATTCTATGAGACATTTAGAAGCTTGACTGTCTTACCCTATAATTCATCTTGACCATCTCCTTGTTTTGTTTTTTTAAATTGCAGAACTTCGACATGTTTATCAGCCACTATAGCAATGTGAGCACCCCTCCGTGCGTTCACGTCTACAAGCTGGTTGGTTCAGACAGCGATCCATTACACAAAGAGCCCGAGTTTTGGGCCAGCATGATGGAAGCAGCAGGTATGTTGGACAGAGCAGGAATATTGCTGCTATAAATTGTGCGGGGTTTTTCTTGAATGTCCCTCACAACAGCATTTAGCAGGATTTCTTATCAGATTTGCTCCAAGGAAGGAACAGTGGCTGTTGCTCAAATTGCTGAAGAAGTTAATGCTGGTTCTGATAGAAAGCTGTCAGAATTCACAGTGCATGACGGGTCAGGACTATTTTGGCAGCAAAAGGGGAACCAACACGATATTAGGCCGGTGGTCATAATGTTATGCCTGGTCAGTGTATTATTCCTGTGCTTGAGATTTCACAAATTCAAAAAAAAGAACAAAATTAAGTTGCATTGCAAATTTTGAAAAAATAAATAAAAAACTGCTGCAAATGCAAGCTTCAACAATCCCAAAACAATTCTGGTGGAGCTGGCATTAAACAAATCAACATTGGGATTGATATCTTTCTTTAGGTTTTTAAGATTTTTTGTTTCTTTACTCATTTTCAGGTTGCCCAGCGGATTACGTTCCACCCGAGATATTTAGTTTTCCTGCAAAATCTGGTTTTGACCTGTATGGGATGTTGTACAAACCTCACAACCTGAAGCCGGGCAAAAAACACCCCGCGATCCTGTTTGTGTATGGTGGCCCTCAGGTAAAGATGCTTTAAAAAAAAAAAACTGATTCACAATATTGCCTTGCAGTAGCTGATAGTATTCTTGCTATTGATTGTATTGATCGTAATCATTCTACTGATAGTAAACAACAGGCTGAAACTGAGGTTTTTTCTGGCCCAGAAATGGGCACAACTCTCTCTGCATCTGCTTTGTTAAAAACTACCTTTTTTATGACTGAAGTTAATGACAAATACTATTTATTACTAAACCTGATGGTCTGGTTGTTGTTTTTTTCTTAAATTAATTAATTAATTGAGTAAAATGTTTTGATATTGTTTTGCTTCTCTCAGGTGCAGTTAGTGAACAACTCCTACAAGGGGGTGAAGTATTTGCGTCTGAACACTTTAGCATCTCTAGGTTACGCAGTGGTCGTTATTGACGGAAGAGGCTCGTGCCAGAGGGGGCTGAAGTTCGAGGGTGCATTAAAAAACAAAATGGTATGCACGAATAATCTCTTTAACTGAAAAGTCATGAACATAATACTAATATATGTATCGTAAATGTTACAAGGGTAATAGATGTCAGAATCATGTCAGAACAACACTGAGGGGGAAAAATACATCTGATTGTTGTGTCTCTTGCTTTCAGGGCCAGGTGGAGATCGAGGACCAAGTAGAGGGTCTTCAGTATGTAGCGGACAAGTACAAATTCATAGACTTAAGTCGCGTGGCCATTCACGGCTGGTCTTACGGAGGATTCCTGTCCCTCATGGGCCTCATACGCCGACCTAACGTGTTCAAGGTGAGAGCTGCATCCAGCCTTCTGCAGCCCATGGATTGCTTCCTGTTATTAATCTTCACCCAGAAATCCAGTTAACATTCTGCAAGCGAAGATTTTTAAATCGTACCATTCCACCTGATTTTATTAACATATACAGTCAGTAAAGGAAGTGGGATTGTAAACACAAGCTAATGAGAAGTTTTGTCTGTTTAGGTGGCCATAGCTGGAGCTCCAGTGACGGTGTGGATGGCATATGACACCGGCTACACAGAGCGCTACATGGATGTGCCTGAAAACAATCAGCAGGGCTATGAAGCAGGCTCGGTGGCTCTGCATGTGGACAAGCTTCCAAATGAGTGAGTTCTTATTTCTGAATAATAAAAGCACTTCATCTTTACTTTAAGTTGTTTGCGCTTTGGGATTTTTAAGAATTCTCCTGCTCAGTCTTTTGGGCTTGGAGGTTCTCCTCGGGTTTACTCTGGCTACCTTCCACGGCCCAAAGACTGATTGGCATCTATAAAATGGTGTGTGTGTGTGTGTGTGTGTGTGTGTGTGAGAGAGATGGGTAAGCACCCTATCCCCCAGCTTGTGCCCCAAGTTCCCCGGGGTAAACTCCAGGTTCCCTGTGAAAATTGATGGATTGAGTTTGGCATCGATTTGTGTTATTTTCTCAATACAGGAAAACATTGAAATTCTTGTCTGAAAAATTCTGGAATAGTTCTTTAGCTGGGGGGGCACGGTGGCTTAGTGGTTAGCACGTTTGCCTCACACCTCCAGGGTTGGGGGTTTGATTTGCCATGTGTGTGTGGAGTTTGCATGTTCTCCCCATGCCTCGGGGGTTTCCTCCGGGTGCTCCGGTTTCCTCCCCCAGTCCAAAGACATGCATGGTAGGTTGATTGGCATCTCTAAATTGTCCGTAGTGTGTGATTGCGTGAGTGAATGAGAGTGTGTGTGTGTGTGCCCTGCGATGGGTTGGCACTCTGTCCAGGGTGTATCCTGCCTTGATGCCCAATGACGCCTGAGATAGGCACAGGCTCCCCGTGACCCGAGAGTAGTTCGGATAAGCGGTAGACAATGAATGAATGAGTTCTTTAGCTGGTGTTATGACTTTCAACTGCATTAGTAGTATATCATATACAGGTGCATCTCAATAAATTAGAATGTTGTGGAAAAGTTCATTTATTTCAGTAATTCAACTCAAAATGTGAAACTCGCGTATTAAATAAGTTCAATGCACACAGACTGAAGTAGTCTAAGTCTTTGGTTCTTTTAATTGTGATGATTTTGGCTCACATTTAACAAAAACCCACCTCAACAAATTAGAATATGGTGAAATGCCAATCAGCTAATCAGCTCAAAACATGTGCAAAGGTTTCCTGAGCCTTCAAAATGGTCTCTCAGTTTGGTTCACTAGGCTACATGGGGAAGACTGCTGATCTGACAGTTGTCCAGAAGACAATCATTGACACCTTTCACAAGGAAGGTAAGCCACAAACATTCATTGCCAAAGAAGCTGGCTGTTCACAGAGTGCTGTATCCAAGCATGTTAACAGAAAGTTGAGTGGAAGGAAAAAGTGTGGAAGAAAAAGATGCACAACCAACCGAGAGAACCGCAGCCTTATGAGGATTGTCAAGCAAAATCCATTCAAGAATTTGAGTGAACTTCACAAGGAATGGACTGAGGCTGGGGTCAAGGCATCAAGAGCCACCACACACAGACGTGTCAAGGAATTTGGCTCCAGTTGTCGTATTCCTCTTGTTAAGCCACTCCTGAACCACAGACAACGTCAGAGTCTTCTTACCTGGGCTAAGGAGAAGAAGAACTGGACTGTTGCCCAGTGGTCCAAAGTCCTCTTTCCAGATGAGAGCAAGTTTTGTGTTTCATTTGGAAACCAAGGTCCTAGAGTCTGGAGGAAGGGTGGAGAATCTCATAGCCCAAGTTGCTTGAAGTCCAGTGTTAAGTTTCCACAGTCTGTGATGATTTGGGGTGCAATGTCATCTGCTGGTGTTGGTCCATTTTGTTTTTTGAAAACCAAAGTCACTGCACCCGTTTACCAAGAAATTTTGGAGCATTTCATGCTTCCTTCTGCTGACCAGCTTTTTGAAGATGCTGATTTCATTTTCCAGCAGGATTTGGCACTGCCCACACTGCCAAAAGCACCAAAAGTTGGTTAAATGACCACGGTGTAGGTGTGCTTGACTGGCCAGCAAACTCACCAGACCTGAACCCCATAGAGAATGTATGGGATATTGTCAAGAGGAAAAGGAGAAACAAGAGACCAAAAAATGCAGATGAGCTGAAGGCCACTGTCAAAGAAACCTGGGCTTCCATACCACCTCAGCAGTGCCACAAACTGATCACCTCCATGCCACGCCCAATTGAGGCAGTAATTAAAGCAAAAGGAGCCCCTACCAAGTATTGAGTACATGTACAGTAAATGAACATACTTTCCAGAAGGCCAACAATTCACTAAAAATGTTTTTTTATTGGTCTTAGGAAGTATTCTAATTTGTTGAGAGAGTGAATTGGTGGGTTTTGGTTAAATCTGAGCCAAAATCATCACAATTAAAAGAACCAAAGACTTAAACTACTTCAGTCTGTGTGCATTGAATTTATTTAATACACAAGTTTCACAATTTGAGTTGAATTACTGAAATAAATGCACTTTTCCACATTCTAATTTATTGAGATGCACCTGTACTATATTTCTGAAGTCTGTCAAAAGCTTTAGAAATCAGTAAAGGCTCTGTCACTGAAAACAATCAGCATTTATTTCACACACCCAGGAATTTTAACGTGAACGTTTTATTTTCTTAACAGGCCAAACCGATTACTTATTTTACATGGGTTCCTAGATGAGAATGTGCACTTTTTCCACACCAACTTCCTGGTGTCTCAGCTTATCCGTGCAGGGAAGCCATATCAGTTACAGGTTTGCTCACTTCATTTCTGTTATTCCATTTATAATGTCTTTGACTGGAAATCTTGCTGTGTATAAATTCTTAACAATTATGAACTTCTGGGTCGTAAAAGTAACCCCGCTTCGTGCACGTGAGGTTGCATCGCATCAATCCGTGGTTGATTATTTTTCTGTAACAGTAAATGCCTTAAATGTCACGTTCTCACTTTTAGATGGTGGGATATTGATGGTGTCCTGAATCAAACTCCTTGTTTAATCATTTCCTTAAGTGCTACACTGTAATCGCTGCCTTTCTCAGATCTATCCCAACGAGAGGCACAGCATCCGCTGCCCGGAGTCTGGTGAGCACTACGAGATCATGCTGCTACACTTCCTCCAGCAACATCTCTGATGAGAGCTGCTATTTTCCGGGACTCCAATCTCCGCCCACTTCCACTTCAATCACAGTCCACCACCTTCGAACAGCTAGGAAATACCATCTGAGAGCTGAAGGTGGAAGTCTTTCCCTTACATTTTCATTCATCCATTTTCCTCCTGGAAACTGAAGAGATATTTTTCCCCGAAATTTGAGCATGTCAGCAGTTTTAGCACATTTGAAGACAATGTTTGAGGGCAAGAAGCGACAAAAACCCCTTCAACAAAAGGAACCATCAAACCGTGTAGCTCATGAACGTCTTTTTTTTTTGTTTTTTTTTTAAATAATAAGAATTTTGTGCCACATCTAGGTAATAAATCTTTCCTCCTCTCAGTCCCCTTCTAAAATTGAAGTTGCCAATTTTTTTATTTCCTTCCTAGTGGCCTAACAGACTTTTCTTTTCTCCCTTCACATACGGAGAAACCTCTTGTCAGCTTAACTCGTCAAGTTTAACTTAAGCACTTCTGTTCTACAAATACGCTTGTGGTTATGTGCAACCTGGATTATGATGTGGCTCTTGTGTAAAGACACCTCACACTACTACCTGCGATTCGTATTTCAAGTGTGTATTATTAAAAGGAACATATTTTTTATGAATTCCAACTCTTTTTATAAGTGGTGTGATTATGTACAAACTTATTAAATAGCAGCGTTCCAGTCGTGCTTTTATCTAAGTGGCCAGTTCACTAATCACTTACACACACACTCATTTTCATGTTATATCTGATAACACATGAAAACGGATGAATTCAGAAAAGGAAGAGCACAGTAAGTCAAGGTTGCTAGTATGCACAGAAAACAGGAAGTGACCTTTTATATAATGCATTTTATTTTCATGTTTTAAGGTGGCTAAATATCCCAAGGCACATAACGAAACATAAAAAAATAGCAATAATATATTACAGTAACATGGAGCAGTGCTGGGTTAGGCACAAATCAGGAAGAAACAAGCAAATAATTAGTAACAATAATAATACATTAACATAGATTACATTATTCCATGAGAATATGAACCTTTAACTCTTACTGTCTGGTGTTACAGTACAGTGGCTCTATAATATACTCTAAGCTGAGGAAAGAGTGAAAAGTTAGTGTATGCACACAAAAAAGAAATCAAAGCATGGTCTGTCCCATGCACAAGCATTTTGGATCGGGGAAAAATACCCTAATGAGCTGTGATAATTTATCTTTGGTACAATCCTTAACATTAAAAAGAAAAATCTGTGCAGTATGTTGTTCAGCCATCGTCTAAGGGCCTTTGACATTAATGACTAACAGTTAAGTAGTTTAAGAATCCTGCCGTTTTCTGTATTTAGAGAGCACAGTAAGCAATACTCTATTACACATTTCCCACAATGCATAAGCATGTTCGCCTCTAGGTGGCACAAACTAACCAAGTGGACTGACCATCATCTCTGCTCATTGTGCAACCACCAGATGTTGTGGTAACTGGTTTGTATCAAACTTACCATGATCAATTTCCTAGCAGGAGAAAAAATCTTGTGATTTGACCACCTGGGAACTGGTTGAAACTGGTTCTCTGTGCTTCCTGCGCTGCTCAAATGTGCTTTTGAGCAGATTTGTACTTTGTGTTATTTATAATTTAGCTAAATAGTATGGTGTTAGAGTTGATACAGGACCTGTGCTCCCTAAATAAACCTCTACAGCAACAATAAAGTTGGTTGTATACAAAAGGCCACATCCAGCAAGGCATCTTAAATACTGTAAGAAAATGGTCGTGGTCTGTTTTTCTTCATAACTGCTCATCCCAGGTAATTGAAAAATAAAATCAGACCAGGCTAGAAGAGTTTTCCAAGTAAGCTTTTTTAAAACCCTGTCCACATAAGGATAGGTTTCTTTAAAAATATATATATTTTTTTTAATTTAAAAATGAACAAGAATGACTATTTTAACTTTGTCTAAAATATACTTTGCATTAAAACTCACCCTTACCTTTAGGAAGCAACTCCACTTTTATTTTTTTTAAGAGGAGATACGGTTCAATTGTAAATATGTTTGTAATTTTAGTGTGGTCCAGCAGATTTGTGATCAGGCAAGTCTACAGATATGCCATTTTCTAGCAAGTCAGTGTGAACAAATTAAAGGTCACTTCGGACTGTGCGTCAATTCACTGTGTAAAACCTGATGAACCCCAAAACGTTCAAGATAATAGTCTGAGTTAAGACATTATTTGGTTCTCGTATCAGTGATTCACATCTTTAAAAAGAGTTACAGGGGTGTTGATTGTCCTGTACGCACAAGACGAAAATCCACAGATGCCTTTCATACCCAATATTACAAACACTAAGTGTAATATAATGCATTAAATGGCATAACACTGTGTGTAAATGAAATATCTGGAACAAACATTATTACATATAAACCTGTAATGTGAACAATGTTAGTTTTTCTTTCTTTAAAGCTATTTAATGCTGATAATATTCACTTCTCAGTTTTAGAGCTAGCAGCCCATCACTCAGAGGGCCATGTCTTTCTAGGACTGGGTGGACTCCGAGGGTTTGCTCTGGGGGATACCTAAAACACAAAAAACGAGATGCATAATTAATTCAATGCCATGGTACAAGAACCTCAGAATCCAATACTTCTGAACAGTACTTGGGAGTACTAGCATGACTGAGCAGCAGAACGACAGATCAGCCAAGTTTAGGTTTGATTTAAGAAGCCTGATTTATTTAATTAAAGCAAAGTTGATCCTGCTAACTGAGCAGCTTATTAGCCAGGCTAATAAAGCATATAATAATTACTAACTAATTAACACTACTATTTTATAACGTTTATACGATGAACTGAGACATGACTATATGCAGGATGACAGGATTATATGCAGGTCTTGTATGAGATGTTTAGTGATGAGCTACTTACATCAGACTGAGCTTTCGAATAGTTCATGTGGGCGTACAGTAGCACTGCGATGTCATTGTGGGATGCCTCCAGGGCAATAGACAGGGCATTGCTGCCATCCTAAAGTCAAGAAGTAATACGATTTTAAATTCTATTAAAACGGTAAAAGTTTCTAAATATAAATCAAGCTCAGTTTGAACCCAATTTCAGTAAACAAACAAAGATTTAGAGCTTGCTTAAAAGTCATGTTTTGGAAAGTGATTGGGAAGCTTGTGCGCTTACGTTGTCTACGATGGCAATGTCACAACCAGGCTGCTCAAGCAGAAGAGAGACGATCTCGGCACGCCCGTGCTCGCTGGCACACATGAGGGCTGTGGAGCCCTCGTCATCCTGTATGTTCACATTAGCACCGCACTCGAGTAGCGCTCGCACCATCTCCTGCCTCCCATGGCTCACTGCCAGCATGAGTGCAGTCTGACCAGCCTAGACAAAGACAAGCCACAAAGATGCAGCACAAAAACATATACTTTACCCAAATAAAGACAATGTAGCATGGGCTGATAAGTGGTGGTTATGGCTTGATCTTAACTGGATAGTGATAACAGGTTTGAAGCAAGGGTAAAGAAGAAATTTAAAACAAGTAGAAACTCACCTGGCTTGCCTTGGCATTGACATTGCCCAGACTGAATAGTTTCTTGACTACCAACAAGTCATCCTCTTCTTTCACTGCTGATAAGGCTGCCAGCATCACAGCAGTATATCCTGCCTTGTTCTGCTTATCCACACTGCACACACCTACACAAGAAAAACAATTCTACTAGACTAATCTAGAAATATTCTGTACCTGATAAGTGAATAACTTAGAAACACAATAACCTGTATCAAGTAGGAGTCCAACTATAGTGAAATTGGAATGAGAAACACTGTAATGCAAAGCTGTGTTGCCGTTGCCGTCGGTCATGTTGACTACGTGCCGCACCAGAGCAGGGGAAAGCTCAGAGAAAGCCATCAGGTAGTTGGAAACTCGGGATGGCTGTGCCGTCTTCGCACTGGACACTCTGAACCATTCCAGTTGCACAGTGTGGGTGCTGGACAGCTGCAACAGTTACATGTCTTTAATGTTTTGACACTTTAAAATAGGAAAACGGAATTTCAGTGTAACTGTATATACAGCAGGCCTACCAGTTCTTTACTCTTTGTTGTTTTGGCACCATCGTTAAGGTGGGTCTTTAAAATGAGGCAAGCCTCACGCATTTTTGAACTCAGTTCAAACCTGCAAGAAAGCGTCTGGCATGTTTAAAGTGAAGATAACAAGGTAAGAAAAAATTTCAGGGTTCACTTGTGTGTTATATGGATTACAGAGTAAAGCAAAACAGCACAAGTGGGTGCTTATCAAGTTCCGCAGGCCTGAGCAGATAGCTTTCATTTCTAGCACACATTAGTGACAAGAACAGCACGGTGCTCCAAGGGCAATATTTTTGGATCAGTCCTCATGATTCTATTTATAAACTGTAAAAAGTGCACAATACAAACGTTATTTAGAACTAATTAAAATATTTTGATTTAATTCAATTTGAACATAAATGGTATGGCTTAGGTCCCTTGTGACTAGAAATGAAGTGACATATGACCAAAACATTCAAACTTTGGTATGTTTCTCTTATTAGTCCTAATTATATATTTTTTAATTGTGTAGCATATAGCAAAGAGAAATTCTGAATAATGAAGAAAACGGAATAACAAGAAAAGCTTTGGCGTTGTGTTAAACCCCCAAAATGTGCAAAATAGGAGAGTTTGTCATTTGTTTTGCTAATTTAAATTCGTTTACGTTTCAGAGGGATGTGCACATTTATATGCTCATTCTTGTTCAAAACATTTATCTGTGACAACCTACTTTTCCTTTAGTACTTCAGCCTGATCCGTAGCACCTTCTGTCACAGCTGCTACGTTTTCATCACTATCACTTTCGTCCAAATTAATGTTCCTTTCTTCATCAGAGGTATCCTCCAGAGCTGCAGCCTCTTCCTCACTGCTGTCTGAACACCCGCCAGCTCCACTTCCATCAGAGGAGCTTCCTTCATCCTCCTCTTCCTCTTCACTCGATGTTGACTCGTAGCTAAACCAAATCAAAAGTTATTAATAGTAGTAACTGTAGGCAATAATCATATAAGTAATTAAAAAAAATATTTGAAATATATTGAAAAAAATAATAATTTTACTGTGAACAGCTTTATGCTAACAGTGTATCAACTCACCCTCCATTAAGTATCCCTACAAACTTTAAGCTTTTTTTGCCACTGCTGCAGGCAGCACTTGAGCCACTCCCATCCTTTCTCTTCATGATGGATTTCAGGGGGCCTGTAGCTTTTATTGAAAACATTTCATTCAAGTCACCCTTCTGCTACAACCACTTCTCTGATGATGAACCATTTAATACAAGTTGCTTTGTTCATACTCACCATCAGCAGAGACAGACTGTTCCTGATTATCTTTTTTGTCAGTGCTAAAAAGATCTTCCCACTGAATACCTGTGTTGACATGAATTACGGCCACCTTTTTATTCAATGCTTCCACAAAGTCCGTTTGAATGCTCTGATCAGTTTTCATCACTGGAAAGTCTGCACTGGAAACCCCAACTCCTACAGAGGTTTTGGAGCAACGCTCAGTTTCCACTAGCACGTCAGCTGTCTCTGGTTTGACAAGTGTCTCTCGTTCTAGCATGATCTTTGACGTTCTTGCCATCTCCAGAGCCCTTAGTTCCTCAAGGTCCTGATTGGCCTGGGTTAACCTTCTCTCAAGGAGATGGACTGACTCTTGCTGACACTTAATGGTCTCCTGCAGGTTTTCTATTTCTTGTTCAGTCTCACTTGACAGCCCAAGTAATGACTCCATTACCCAGACTGCCACTTCATTTGTTGAAACTTCGACCTGAACTTCTTCATTACGGACAGTCATTGGCTCAGTTTCCACACCTCTGTGACAGACATCAACAGCAGCTTCTACAGCTGCATCTTTTGCATCCTGAACCACCAAAATTTTAACAGGAACATCACTACCTACAGCTACAGATCTTTTCTCTATAGCCAAAACAGGAAGTCCTTTTTCTTTTTCACAGGAATTCTTCTCTTGACTTGCACTTCTGGGATCTGTAGATGATGGCAAAGGTGCAGGTTCTACCAGAGCAGAGTTTTTTGCATTGACCAGAGCACCAAGTTCTTCTGTTTTCTTTTGGAGAGCCTCAAGGAGCCTATCCTTTTCATCACGTAGCATGGACACCTCTCTTTCAAGTGCAGGTACTCCCTTAACTTTTTCTTCCATTTCCCTGAGCTGTCTAAGGGCTAAGGCCATCTGTTCACGGACTGTCTGAAGCTGCCCTGGTGGAAATGAAGACATTCCAGAGCTGGAGGCTGGGGTGCTTCTCCCAGAATTCTGAGGACTAAATCTGGTCCAGCCACCAGTAGTGGGATTCTGCACAGCTGATGAAATCTGGAGTAGGTGACCATCTGTAGCCATCTGGGAAGGCACTGAAAAGCTGCTACTTGATCCACAATCTTTTACACTGTCTGAAAGAGGAGAGCCTAAACCATTTGGGTACAGACCCTGCTCCTGCTGTAGTCGTCGGCTTGTCTCTAGTAACGTTCTCTCCACCCTGGGGTTACGTGGAGGTGGGGGAGGTGGCATTTTTGAACAAGGTGGTAGCGCGGGACTGATCACTGAAGATGGTGAAAGCGGCTGTGACCTGCTGACTGATGTAACATGGCTTCGAGGAGCAGGTGGGTGAAGAGCCCGACCATCTTCACTGGTTGTTGATGCCAGTGATTCAGTAGAAGTCCAGCCACTGGTGCGACCCCCTACACTCCTCTGAGAGACTCGGTCACTCCGTGATCCTCTCCGAGGGCTCATGTTCGTTCGGCGGAAAGTCTGACCGCTCTCTATTTCTTCTACATATTTAAGAAAATCAAGGTCCAGCTGGAATCCATATGGAGTCTGTACAGAATAGGCAGCACCGTGATCCATTTCCTCTTGAGTGGCACAGTGAAAAGGGGACCCCAGATCTGCAGGAAAATCATGTTGGTTATTACTTATGTAATGGCTTTGATCTTTAATGTTTCATACTTTGAAAATTGATGTCTCTGCTAAGCCCAGCGATCTCTCAAGAGTGTTCAACCAGATAGAATAGCAGCATGCAAGAGTTAACAATTAAACCTGTTTTACACATACATATCTGAATTGAGCAAGGTTTAGCAAGACCAATAACCAACTCGGCTCCAGGGGTGTCGGATCACGTATCAAGTTGGGATACATGAAAAAAGGTATTTAACCGTGCTGTACACACACACACACACACACACATGTATAGTTGTTGAAAAATAAAGGTTGTCATCAAACCCCTAAAAACTAATATATAACGTTCCTGGAATACCTTCGTACTCAACTTACCTAATACAACTGTTATGGAGGGAGTTGTAACATTCATAATCAATCACAGGTGGGTATGGTCACTGTGCTAGGTAATAATGTAGATGGAGTTAGCTAACTCAATAGCGTTTTGACTACCGTAGCATTTAATTTAGTATGCAAAAACTTTTTAACTGCATGTAAACAATTTGTATAGATGATTTATGTAAACTTATTTTTGTATTTATGTTTACTTTACTGGTGAAAAATGGCATTAACTTTGGATGAAAGGCTTAGAGTGCACGTCTCTACAGAGAGGACACAGACTGGTTCCTGGCTTTTTGAACATCCTGTATACTGGTTTCTTACGGGAAGGGAGAGTTCATGTACGGATATTCTCTGTTCTGTTTTTGAGGAACTGACATAGTATTTTAAGTTTAGGGGGACTCAGAGTATGATGCACCGTCATATTTTGACTGGCATCTCAAAACCGTAGACTTCTTTTGTTTGTAGGAAATTCTTTACATTATAACTTTATTTTAATAATAAAAAAAATAATAATAATAACTTACTCAATTTGGGGCTTATGTGCACAGACTGTGTCATCTTTTGGAATTTCCTGGTGCCCCTCCAGATGTCACTTCAGGACCTGTGAAAAGAAAAGAGGGATAAATTACATATTACATTTAAATACAAACAAACATCAATAAATGTCAGGTAAAAGAATGATGGGTCAGGCTGAGGTGTAAGGAAGTGCTCTGCCAAATGTCTGGAATTAGCCAATTTGGTGAAAGGAACCCTTAAATTGACGCCTTTGCTTCATTTCATCATGCTTCACCTGTTTTAAAGATCACCTACTCTCACATAAACATCAATCCTATTAATAATATGCTAAAGATGAAACATTAAATCAGCTCACTTTTGTATATATGTTAATAAAGCCTTGACTTAATGACGTCAAGTTTTTAGTTTTTCAGGGCTCAAAATTAGGCTTCGTCTGATACAGTCCCCTCTGAAAGTACGCCTGGAATACATGTGCCACAGAGTGAAGCAAGACGTGTTACAAATTTAGCCTAGCTAGCTAATTTTAAGTTCGGTAGTATCAGTTTATCACACCAGGACAAATTTCACACCTCCGTGTAGTCATTTCCTGACAGCCAGCACTTCAGGGAATAACAACAACAACAACACAAACTAGTTTTAAATCAAGGATGGTATAAAAGAATGCTCAACCCTCATCATCATCATCTTCTGCTTATCCGGAGCCGGGTCGCGGGGGCAGCAGTCTAAGTCTGCTCAACCCTGTTTAGTTTAACTAACCTATGCTGTTTATAATAGAAACAGATCTGTCCTGTGTGTGCTTTCTCTGTATCACCTTTCCACTTTCCAAATCTTTGTCTAGCAGATATGCATCTACATATAGAGGAAATAACAGACTGAACCAATCAAAAGTAGACTCTGCTACACTTTTTTTTGGGGGTGAGTGAGTGAGTGAGTGAGTGAGGGGAGAGTGAGAGTGAGAGTGAGAGAGAGAGAGAGAGAGAGAGAGAGAGAGAGAGAGAGAGACGGTGTATGTAAGTGAGTGTGTGTGCTACTTGTTAGAGAGCATGCATGAGAGAGAGAGGAAAATGGAGCATCCCACTGGGAAAACCCTTAAACGTCCTGATGGCCAATCTGCCCATGAAAACACTCCATAAACTAACTGTGATGGTCAACTGTAATCTTGATCTTGCAACAGACAAGTGTCCCAACCAGGATATATTCTTCCCATTGTAGCTTGTGATTCCTCACACTCTGGATCCATCGAGACCCTGACCATGACAAAAAGCTTACTGAAGATGAATGAACGAAAAAATCCCCATCCTTTTTCAATGACAGTTTGGGCACTTTTGAAGCTTCCCCCATAATGTGCACTTATGTGCAACCAACCCTTTTAAATTACAGCAAGATGATAAAACACAGAAAGAATATCATTGACAAATGTTTATCCTTGTCCTCAATGAAACAGGTCCTGCTCTGAGCGGTCAATGATAATACAGAGAGAGGAAGTAATTCCAACAAGGGTTCAACAATTAATGTTCAAAGAAATGAAATCATGAGCCAATAAGAAACTTTATTATTTCCTAGAAAATGACACAAATCAGTTCCATGTATGTCACTAATGATAGTAATGCCTTTTGGGTATTGCATTTTTCTCTCAGACACATCTTCACCTGGTCCATGCAAAATAATTTACATTATTTGGTCTCCATCACATCATTTGTTTCATAGAATGTTTTTTTTTTTTGCACACCTTCCTCACTGGCCTCAACATATCCATATTAAAAGCACCAAACGTTATATGCCCTAACCCACAGTGCTTTTTTTTTTAAATAATGATTCATTCAATACATCTTGCTGAGTTTTTTCACCTTACATTACATTCTACCATTTTTTAAATATTAATGCTCCTTCTTTTATGCTTAATTTTTTGGGTTTGTGCATTTTAGACAGTGCCACCCACTCCCCCCCCCGTCAGAAAACAGAAGTGTAGAGGAAGGGGGGGAAACATGTTATGTAGGCTGATCTGTTTTTGGAGAGCCCTAGGCACATTCCACCACAACTTCCTTCTCACATCCTGCTGATGTGACCAGGCTTCAACTTGTAATTTGTGCACAGACAGAGTGTAGGTGGCTATATATATAAAAAAAATAAATAAACAGAAAACCATGAATGGGGGAAAAGCTTCAATGGGAAGAAACAAAAAAGTAAGACTACAGTCTGAATACACTGTGAATAATCGGAATAATTTAAAACCATACTTCCTTAGCTGTAACGCCACAGAATTATGCTTTGTTACTTGAGTTCATGACCTCCCTTGGTGCTCTGGATCTGTGGAGTCAGTCATGCTTGAAAAGGTTACCTTGTGTCAGCTTGATGAACACCCAATCTCACTATCTTTGAGGAGACATCTAACAGTGTTTACAAAGCCTGGTGATAAGTGCCTAATTACAGGGAAGAGAAAGAGAGAGGGAAAAAAAAACACATTCCTCTCAGACCCCCATTTAACATCACACGAAGGTGGAAATTTCACAACAACAAAAGAAAGCTTTCCACAGCTTCACTGGGTAATTAAATTCTGAAGGAAAAAAAATAATCTACTAAACTGGGTTGGTTTAAAGGTGATTATTTTATCAGAAATACTAATATCAATTAATTTAGGAAGTATTAGTGTTCCAAATATTAGTAAAGTGCATCTATGCATATTGCAGTGTGGGTTGACCATTAAACAAAAAACCCACCATTTTGAATTCTGAGGCTGGGAATTGCCCGAGCGTCACTCCATTACACATATTTGGCGGGAAGGATTGGTTTAATGCGAGTCATGTTTTCGAAACATGACCTCATGGTCCTCCCTCCCATTTCCCCCAGAGGGATGTTGTCAGTCAGACAGTATGGGCCGGGGCATACATCAAACATTACAGCTTCCAGAACTTAAACAAAGACTGACCGAGTCGTAAAAGTCTTAATCTGTGCAAAGAAACAGAAGGATGCATACGTTATAGTCTTTTACGCTCTTATTCAACCTAGCAGAGCAGCACATCTGCAGTTTCCTGAAGGGAAGTGGATTTGATAAGACCCCCGGGGCGCCCCCCATTGTCTTACACCGCTGTGACGGACAAGGCACACTGATCAATGGGCCACAAGCTGCTTCCTCAAAACCACAGAGGGATTTATAAACAAGGAAATGAAGCACACAAATCACACTTGCATGCTGTCACATCCCAGGATCAGCTGATTTTCCAGGAAAAAAAATCAGGGAATTCTATTTATATAACAGAGTGATTGCACCATAAATCGTAAGATGTGGATTAATTTTTTAGACCAGCATGATTCTGGTAGTTTGTTTCAGCTGGAACATAAAATCTAAGTTTCTATTATTCCCAATTCCACACTTACCTTCACTGTACGCTACACAACACTACATATTACATAATATACTATTATTTGGATATTAATAACTCAGTAAAAATGGCAATACATTTGGCAATTGTGTCAGCACATGTTTCTTGCAATCCAGACAATCAGAAAGCATTGCCTCCAGCATGTATCCTTCACATGAAGTCTCTTACACAATTTAAAAAAAAAAAAAAAATCTTGATTTTCTGCCCAACACAAGGACACATTGAACACCATATAATGAACCATTATGCTCTTTCCTTGACAAATCATCTGAAGTCTCCTTGTTCGGCTTTCTAGCTCTGTCCTCAGTCTACAAAAGGACCTGGAAGCAGTACAGAAGGTTTGGATAGAGCTTGGATTCAGATTTCCTTGGTTAAAGTCATACTTCATATTATTCCTCAGTCAATAAATACTTAGCGGAGAAAGACAAGATTATATAAAAAGTACGCTTGTTTTGTTGTGTCCATGTTCAACAGTGAATTTCTTTGTCGTGTCACACTCCACAGTGGTATGAATGTACACACTCTGGAATTTAGTAGTAGTATTTCATAAGTATCGTAAACAAAAATGCACATTAACAGCACATTACGTGCCAAGATCTTGTGCAAAGTTAGCTAAAGCAGGACTTTCAGAGAAAGTATTACAGAACCTTCACTTCTGGCCGATCTAGATGCGAGCATGCCATTATAATGTAAATCCATACTACACAGTTCTTTAAACAGATGAAGTACTAATCTAAATCAATAAAATAACCTAGTACAAACATAGCTGTTCACAGTCACATGGCATCTTGAAATGTGGGAAAAGCTTGGATATTTTCTTGTTCTATTAACTTCAGGTTTAGGTTCAGAGAGCTATAGTGAATCAGTGTGATGCCATTAAGAGTCTGTTGGTAAAACCAGCTAAAAAAAAACATCATGTAGAAATGGTAACATAACAATTTGCAAGCTCTTCCTGGTTGGTTGCTGTGTGTTTTTAGCACAGCATTCTCAGACATGTTTAACAGAATTCTCATTTGCGCACATTCATCATAATGCAAGGTCAATCCATGCTGAACAAGACATAACAGTAAGGTCACAGTAACAGTAACAATCTTCCGAACAAACCATGTGGGTGGGATTATTGAAGTTTTCTGGGAAACCAGCTGTAATGTCTCATGTGAGCAGGGGTTATCGATCTGTGATCAACAGAAAATGAACAATACGTTTTTTTTCCTCTATAACGAGGACGATTACTCTTCATCAAACAACCATTTTCCTTCATTCATCTTGGCACTATGCGACCCTTTAACCACCTCGAAGCTTCACTAGCTTGGTGTAAAAGATGAAATCATAGCTCATGTATACATATAGATAAAATGTATAAATATATGCACGTTTTAAAACCAATAATAAGTCAAATTTACACATGCAGTCTATTCTCTCCACACCTCTAGATACTCCACACCTCTACATGAGAAGTTTTTGGGGGGTATTAAGTTGACACGCTTCAAGACAATTAGGCTGCCAATCATAAACCTCCTCCTCCTGCTACTTCGCTGGTGCTGCTTCTTACTGTGCAAGTAGAAGTAATGATTATTAGATTACTCGAGTAATAACTAATCAACTATTCACACTGCAGAAGTATATACGATTTTTTTTAAATCTGTGATTGTATTAGAACAGAAATTCCCAACCTAAGGGTTGCAGGATTGACATATCGTAATGAGAGAAATTCACAATCATTTAAATGACGGGTGTATTTGATATGTTAGTCTTTTCCCCTATCTGCACTAGCGTAGCAATAATAACAGACAGATTTCCTAATTCATCTCCCCCCTGTTAATTCCTAAACAACATGGAGTGACTGATATCTGAAAACAGTCAAGCAAATCCACATAAAAAATTAAAAAAAAACATATGAACGTAATCATTTTTTGAATATGATACAAAAGTGACTGCAAAATATTGCAATAATCATATTTGTGAAAAATGTAAGATGGTAAAGGCATGGGGTCCCAAAAAATTCCTGCACTAGTACATATTACAAAGTATATTATTACTTTATGGAACTTTTTGTTCAAAATACTCTCTGCATATCTCTGACTATTACAATATGACAAAGTGAATTTCTTTGCATTTTCAGGAGTTGAAGCCTCTTGCTCTGCATCAGGATTCAAGTAAATTGTAAAGTAGCCTGGAACTGAAAAGACAAAACATCTACTTTCATATGCAGTTCTTCCAAGACAAATAACACACACATATTTTTGCCTTTTCTTATGAGAAAACCGCAGAATGCAGCCAATGACACGTCACACAACAGATTTTAAACATGCTTTCAGTCTTAACCTTCTGTGGGCACAAACCAGGCACACAGGCAACTCCAGCGTTACGCCTGTGACACTTGGACTCGCTGAATTGAAAGGAACTATTCAAATGATGGAAATAGGAATTGAAAATGAAAGGGTAAAAAAAAAATCCCTCTCTAGCCACCTCCTGCAGATAATACACACAAGGCTTTCTTCAAACAATGCAGAATGACTGAGCAACACTATTTTCTTAAAAACGCAATCATAGCGGTTTCACGTACCTCATCAGAAAGCTGAAGGAAAAGTGTCCCATAAAAAGATTCATATGATGATTAGAAATTATAAAGACGTAGCTATGGGTAGGCACATGGGTAGGAAAGCTAAAACAACCTTAGAATTTTATTTCTGTAGAAAATGGCGAGCTCTTGACTTATTTTATTAACCAATGGATTCTTGGAAACTTGCTCAGGCTGCCTTTCTACATGCATAGAGGCTAAAATATACATTTAGTTCATTCAATTTAGTCAAACCGTACAAGCCAGACAACACAGAATCAACTTCTTATCTACTTATCTATCATCTTATATAAATATACTTTAATAGCCACATATTCAATACGTGAACCAGTGTGAAATATTCATAATTCAGCAACACATCTCCATAAACCATCATGGGAAATCAATTGAGCATAGATTTGCATTTAATATGATGGATATATAGCTGGGAGTTGTGTATTAAGCTTTACAGGATTATACTATTTTTTAGAATTAAAAAAAAAAAAAAAAAAAAAGTGTAGTAATGTCTATTTCCCGAAGAAATATTCTTGTTTCCACAGCTGCAAACAGTTCAGCTAATAAACACCTGGCGGCCACTAACCTCCACAGGGGCAACGTTACGGAGAAAAACATGCAAGAAGGGAGATTTCTAAAGAAGTGACATTCACATATCTAAGAAACATCCGTTGTATAAAGGCATGCCAAAAATTTGTGCAAACAGTTGTGCTACTCTCATGAAATGATAAGATGAAAACATAACCAGCACAAAGCAGTGAGCATGGAAACTATCCTGGAACAAGCTTAAAAAGTGTCTCCTGTAAAAGATACGAGGTACTTATCCTGCTGAGCGAGTCCCTCATTAACCGAGCTAAAGCAAGGAGGAAATGAGAGTATAAACTGCTAGACAGACATACACACAAGGTTTCAGTGCACTGCACTGACACTAAGCAGGGTTAAATAGCTACAAAATCAATAAAAGCAACACTGTTCACCGTATAAAAGTGAACCGTCCACCTGAGAATGTCTGAAAACCAGTAAAAAAGAAAAAAAAAGAAAAGGGAGACAACTATTAATGGTTTTGTATGTCAGGTGTCCAACACCTACTGGACGTGTTAATGACCTGATGATTTAAATCAGGTGTGTGTTAAGGCTTGCTCTCTTTCATTGTGCCTTGTTGCTCATGTGCTACTCTGCAGGATACTGTACACTGCTCTAATTAATCGAAAGACGGAATTAACGAACAGCTTCCCAGTGACTGCATGTGGCACACTGGAGTATTAACACTTCTCATTTATCAGAGATTCTTCCCAAATTGTTAGTAAACTGGTAGAATCCCATCTCGTATCAACTCCCAGGCCACCGGTTCCTAGCCCTGGTCCTGGTGTACCTCTTTTTTTGTCCTATACATTCAAGTATTTTCCTTGCTTTGACTCAGAAAGCATTGTAGTTGATTAGTTGAAAGAAAAACACTCAAATGTGTAGGACAGTGTCAAGAACTAGTGGCAGAGTAGTGGCATCTACCTCACATAAAAATTTTTTTTTTAAAAAGGCACAATGGTGCAGAGGGTTCCCTTGTTCAATCCTGACCTAGAGTTACTGTCTGTGTATGTTTTCCGCACGGGTTTCCTCCCACCTCCCGAAAACACAGCAGTGGTGGATAAACTGCACATAGGTGCAATGTGTGTTGTGTACACATGCTGCCCTGCAACAGACTGCCATCCCATCCTGGGTGTATCCCTGCCTCACACCCAGCGGTGACACAGCGATGAAGTCTAATGACTGAAAGGTTGTGAGTTTAAATCCCAGCACTGCCACAGCTGGCTTCTTGTGCAAGCTCTTTAAGCGTCCACTGCTCATACTGTCCGAGTTGTAAGCTGAAAACCAAGCTGCGTCATCTGAATGCAAATGCAGATGTAATTAACTTAATGGAATTGAAACCTCTGGGACCTGAGATGAGGGATCCGTTCACCCCTGCTGAGGGAAAATGCAGGAGAAGGCCAGGGAACCAAGAAGGAACCATAAATAGATTCACAGGACATGAGGCATGTAGAAGCTCACTGTTTAGGAGGCAGTTTTCCCCACTTCCAGTCAACATCTTAACCTTTTTAATACAGACACTTGGCCTCTTTGTTTTCCAGAAATAATGCAACACATTGTTCCTTAACTGTATCTTTGTGTGCCAAGTGCACAGGTTTTAAACAGCTTATTATCGGTCAGTGGTCACTTTCTAATCCTGAAGAATGCCTCTCTTTTTCCACCATATAACTGTCTACAGCAGAAAAACTTGGAAGTATAATTGTATATATTTTTTTTTTTTTTCTGTATTGCGTTGTATTTGCAATGACTCACTGACTCATTTTTTTATTAATTTTTTTATAATCATTTAATTAAAGAAAATGTCATGAGGGCGGGTCACGTGTTTCAAGGCATCCTTGTTCACTCAGAAGAACAACGAAAAATATTGTGAACGAATTCACCCGCTTCATTAGGCTTGTTACACACAGTCTGTGGTGACTCGGTGTGTGTTAATGAGGAATACATGATTAAATTGGCACTGCTTTCTTTTCTTTTTTTTAAGTTCGACTCCATTAAAAAAAAAACTGTTAAGATTTATTTTTGGAGTTTTTAAGTACTAGGCAACTTGATAAGGTCCCGCTTTGGTGAGGAGGTGGCGGGACACTTAGTGCCACTTTAGCTGAAAAGCCTAGCCCAAGTTTAGAAGAAAGGTTTTATTTCTTTAAAAAATAATAATAAACTCATTTATCAGCCTAAATGATAGGTAATTCACCTCAGAATAACACGTAGGCGAAGCATGTTAATACTCTCCCGCTTGTAAGTGTTACTCAAGTTAGCGACAAGCTAGCAATCTTTCGTAAAACTCTCTGAGGGCTGTTAAATGAGAGGAATAAAAACGGGTCTTACCCACGGCGTGAGTCGGGTCTCGTCTTTAAAATCAGTTAATGTGTGTTTTTAGCTTTTTTCCAGACAGGAATTAGGCGTACATGTAGCGTTTGTGTTGATTATAGGCTTGTGATAGACGGAGAGAAGATCCAATCGGGAGTAAGTTCAGCTGGAGCACTGAAGGAGGGATAGTGCTGCTGAATCCCACTGCATACAGACACGACTGGGACAATACATCGATTCCGGTTGATACATCGTCGATACCTCTTGTACGAATAGCTTGATATTGATATTTTTAATTGATTTCCAAAGCTGAAAATGAACTGAAACCCTTGGCTACATATATCTTAAAAAATAAATAAATAAATAAATAAACCAGTAGGCTATTGCGGTTTTTTTTTTTACACTGAATGTGGTACTTTGGTCTATATCATAAGAATTCATCTATCATTTGTAAACATCCCATTACAGTTACTGAACGGTGACAACACTCACTATAATGATTTGTTTATGGTTATAATTAGGATAATTCATAGTTTAGTTTTTTTTTCTTGTTTTTTTCTCTCTTTTTTGCTGCCTAGTGACAACACTCCCTATAATGATTCGTTTATGGCTATAATTAGAACATGTTGTAGTTTGCATTTTTTTTATTGTTGTTTTTTTCCCCCCTTCTTTCTTGTTTTTGTTTTTTTTTTGCTGCCTATTCATGTCACTTCTTTTGACACGCACAGCAGAATCCAAAGGGATATGTTTTTTTTGTTTTTTTAACTATATACTTTACTGTCCTGTCATAAGATGTTGAGGTTCTCTTTGGGAGTGACAAGGTTCGACACTATTAGGAACGAGTACAACAGAGGGACAGCTCATGTTGGGCGTTTGGGGGACAAAGTTAGGGAGGTCAGATTAAGATGGTTTGGACATGTTCAGAGGAGGGAGAGTGAGTATATTAGTAGGAGAATGTTGGACATGGAGCTGCCAGGCAGGAGGCAAAGAGGAAGGCCAAAGAGGAGGTATATGGATGGAATTAATGAGGATATGAAGCTAGTGGGTGCAAGGGTTGAGGATGCAGAAGATAGGGATAGGTGGAGAGAGATGATTCGCTGTGGCAATCCCTGAAGGGAAAAGCCGAAAGAAGAAGACTTTACTGTCCTGTCATCTTTAAACACCAATTCTTCAATTCAGTGAGCCAACTTCAGCCAAATAATTTAATCATTTACATAAATTTATATATAAATGTATATAAAATTAAACAAATGGTATTGAGTAAATCAAAACAGAGAAATTGCTACAGAAGCCAAACTAGATTGTGTTCAGAAATCTGGAGTCACTGAACTGTGGTCAGAGTTTTATACAGTTCTGCCAAAGTAATTTGTTTATGGACTTGTTTTTGTCTGCTAGAGGAAACTTTTAACTGTGGTTTCAATTTAACACATTTTTTTTAAATGCTAAAGCTGAAAGCATTGTTAAATAAGTCTAAAGACTATAGTTGATATGGAAAACCTGACAGAAATTTCTGTTTATCTAGTCCACTGTAGACATTTTTTATGGTGTTGGCCTTATAGAAGTTGTCAGTTTTGAGAACATGTCACAGAAGATGTTGTCAGTTTCTGAAAAGTCTTATGATGGTACATTAATGTTATTTATTTGCAAAACCAGAAATATGCAAATGATAAAAAAGTCAGTAGTTTATCAGTAGGTCACTGTTGTCCTTATATTCTTGCATGCACAACAGTTTACTGTTAAAATAATTAAAATGAGCCACATGAAAACACCGCATTCATGTAAATATTATCACATTGCCTCTAATACAGCATGAGTGATAAAAGGAAAGGTGGCGCAAAATCCACTGTTGACTTCTGTGCGTCACCGCATTGAGGCACGAAGAAGAAACTCTACTTCCGGTCCCAGCTTAACAGGAGAAATATATTAGTGTTCGTGGCTGATTTCAGATCAGTTGTGACGAAATATGTATTGTGGCTAGACTCAGTCCTTAATATGAGAACTGATCTCGGAACAGCAGCAGTGCAGAACATATTATTTTCACCTTGACATCAGCTATGGCGACTGCGACAAGGTTTATTCAGAGATTAAGGAACTTTTTGGCGGGGGTGAGCGGTCTAACCAGCCATCTGATTTTGAACTGATATGCACAGATAGTCAGAAACATGTATAATTTCTAAATCAGAGCCAATTTCTGATAGATACCGTACCTCACTTGGACTTCGTTAGCATCGCGCTAGTGCTACAAATAGGTTTCATTGTGTTATAATTGCTAATATATTAATAATCATACCTGTGTTTGGCCTAGTCTTTAGAAATGAGTTGCTAAGAGGTGGGACAAGAGCACACTCACGGGTCTAATTATGAAGGTTGTATATGAAGAATACAGCAGATCAGATCATTGTTGTTCAGTGTTTGCAGGACAATGTAGAACAACCAGTTAAGAGTTAAGTACTGGTCCAGTTCTGGTCCTGACTTGGCCAGGCTCTTGGTCAGGTTCCACATTTACTACACACCCCAAGTAACAAACTGATGTTCGGTAGTTATGTTGGTCATTGGCAAAGGAGCACTTTTAATAACAATCCTGCCAAAGATGTCCAATCACTGATTCAGGATTGGGAAAGGAACATTTTTCATATACACTGTGGATTTAAAAGTGGCTTAAAAAGCCCAAATTGGTCCCAATTAGCAAAACTACACTGGCCTAGTATTATCAGCAATGGGATGGCTAACGATGGCCCAACATCAGTTTGCTACCTGAGACCGTTCATCTGGTCAACACAAGTAAATAGAGTGGCATCCTGCAACTAAATAATTTTATTTTTATTGTCATAAAGCAATGATTCAAACATATGTTTGTTATATATATTTATGTTATTTAAATATGATCAAACTATATATACACTGACAAGGCATAACTTTATGACCACCTGCCTAATAATGTGTTGGTCCCCCTTTTGCTGCCAAAGCAGCTCTGACCCATCATGCACTGTGTATTCTAACACCTTTCTGTGAGAACCAGCAATAACTTCATGTGATAAATACATTGCTATCTTGGCTTCATAGCTGTTAATACTGAGATTAGCTAAAAATACCTACACCACAATGACTGTAAGAATTGCAGGACAGTAACAGACCTCTCAGTGATGTGCTTGCATCAGGCCTCTAAATAATATGAATTGATAATTATGTTTTTGTTTCTGATTGCTCTCCACAGAGGAATCTTCAGGCAACGCTTCAGCTGCGTTACGAAGAAATAGCAAAAAGGTTATTTACGCTTTACATGATTGCAATTCACACCATTGCTTTTTGGACTCTGGGACTAAATGCACCCCAACCTCAGCTCTATAATGACATCTAGTGACTAAAGTGTAACATGGCACTGTCATTGCACTGTAAACATTGTGTATAACCAAAGAAACCATCAAAGTATAACAATGCAAATCCAACATATTAAATGTAAAACTCTTAGTTATTCACACAGATTATACAGTACATGTTTTAAATATTACTTTAGTTTATATATATTCATATTCTCACTTTTTTTTGCTCCAGGACTCAGCCTCCCCCTAAACTTCCTCTTGGTCCCAGCCATCAGTTTGCTAACAACTATTACTTTACCAGAGATGGGAGACGGGAATCTGCTCCACCGACTATTATAATGTCTGCTCAGAAGGCCCTGGCAGCTGGCAGGTGAGCTAAAGTGGTAGAAATATATGTTTCAACCCTAATAGTTTCATTGCCATAATTGCATACAGATTACACATTTTTTGTTCAGTGTAGTTTAATATTTACTTCTTATTGTTACCTCTTGCACTATTGCAAACTCACAGCTGTATGGAAAAATCCTGGTGCTCCACTTAATAAACTCCTGGTTTATATTTTTAAAATTCCTTTTTGGCCATGTCAAGGAGATATTCCATAATTAGTTCCTTACTGACCACAACGTGTCTCAAAAACAAGTTCAGGAACCGGAAACATTCCTGTGGAACACATCACACCACTATCAGAAGCTTCATAACCGAGGGCCACAGAAACAATAATACTAACGGATCTGTATATGAAATCATTGGCTTAACTTGGATTTCCATCACTAGCTTGGAAATGTTAATAAATCATTTGATACTGATGATTTAAACGATTATTTCCCAGCTCCACAGCACAGTTCTGGATGTTTTCATGACATTGATTAAAGCTCTATATATGTGATGGTTATTATCTCATCCTTTCATCCTTTTGTACCTCCCTGGGCAGGTTGTTGAATATTCAAATATTTTAACCAAGTAATATTTACATATGTGGTCTTTTCTAAAGCCCCACTTTGAACGGTCAGGAAGAGCCTTTGGTCTCTCATATGCATAAAGAAATAACAGGGGAAGGCTGTGCAATGAATATAAGAGTATGTGCTAGCTGGCAAAGCTTTAACCTATCAATCTCGTGTCTAAAATAAAAATTGTTATAGTATTACAGCAAATGATTGGTTTATTTTCTGTATTCACAGTGAAGCTCCAGCAAAGACCAAGCGTCCTGTCCTGCCTGGCCCCGAGCTGAAGGAGCTCCCGCTGTCCACCGACCAGCCATACCTCTGAACCGTCTCCCACAGTGTGATCATTAAATACTGCTCAAAAACTTTTCTTGAATAACTCGTGTATATGCTAAATTCTATACATAACTAAACTATGTGTATATACATCCAGAAACAAGTTTATTTTCTTTGGTCTTTTCATTGTTTCTTGTCTTTGCTTACCAGTTATTTCTCCTAACTTTAAGAAAGGGAGTCTTACATAAAAGCACTTTATAATATTTCCATCTGTGCCAGCATTCCATGGGTCACCTAACTGAAAAGATGGGGATGGTTTAAAGCTTTAATAATAGAACATGTTTCAGTGGAAATACACCATAATATATATATATATATATATATATATGTATGTATGTATGTATGTATGTATGTATGTATGTATGTATGTATATATATATATATATGTGTGTGTATATATGTGTGTATATATATATGTGTATATATATATATATATATATATATATATGTATATGTGTATATATGTGTATATATATATATATATATATATATATATATATATATATATATATATATATATATATATATATATATATATATATATAATGTATATGTATATGTAAAAGTAATGGTGAAAACCACAACAGACAAATAAATTTAATCCATAGATTAAACCTAGATACATCTTAGCAAGTGAAAATATCTTGAATATAGCCAATACAGTCATATATCTAGTATTTCCTAATATAATATTATCATAAGCCATATATATTTCTATATTTTTACATTTTTGCTTTTTTCAAGCTTGAAATATTCTAGAGTAAATTTGCTCATTGTGAGCATTTCTTTCTAGAAGGAAGCAAAATTTTCTGACAACAGACAAGCTTGAAATGAGAAAAAATGTCTTAGAATTAGTTTAATACCCTTAAATGCTTGGTATATATAACTAATAATTCATATAATACTGAATATGAGATACTAATCATAATCAAAATCCATTTTATTTATGAGTGCCTTTTGAAGCCACTTAAGATCAACATGTCAATTATCAATAATAAAATTGGGTTGAAAAATAAAAGTCGTATTACAAAAATAATTTTTGGACCAGCTGTTGGATATTTCCCAGTTTCCAAGTTCATCCATGTAAAAAAAATTATATACAGCTCAAGTGGAATTATTACTAAAAATAATTTCATGTCAATATCATATGCAATATCACTTGCAGGGTTTGGGTTGGGTTTGAAGTGAAATAATAAAGATGAGTTGTAGGGCACATCAAAAACACCACACATCCAGATGTTCAGTGTACTCCTACAATTAATATATTTTGACTTATGAACTGATGAACGTGTTAAGTGTCTCCCAAGTGAAGGCATATGCAAATAAGGCATGTCTCCTAAATGCAAATTAGCTTATGCTCTCACACGTTCAAACAGCTGCATCATACCCTTATGTGCATAAAAGACTTGACCTGTATGCTCTATCAAGTGTCTTCGAAGTGTTAGATAAGTACATCTGGAAGTCACCATATGCAAAATGACATTTGCCTCCAAAATGCAAAGTGATTTATGTAAAGTCCAGGTTGTGTCTAATTGCCTGACATGACCACTGCTTTGTTCACCGTACTGATGTGCTTTCATCACAAGGAGCAATGTTGCGTTGTGTGTTCTTAAGCTGCCTCTTGAATTTTGTGGCTTTTCACTTTTTCACCAAACATGAATGCCAGGCAAGTGAGTTTACCTTGCCAGGGGACTATAAACTCGGGGGAATTTTTCATGTGCATTCAGCCAGTGATGTTGTGGTACCGAAAACTCCTATGGCACTAGAATGCAACACGTGAGTACAAATACTTTCTTTGGTGTATGTCTTCCAAATAGATACCAAACAGAAAAAACAATATAATCAGTAAAAATTAATGCAGTGTTTAGTTTAACATGGTGGGGGGTCATTCGATTCCTTCATTTTAAACCCCATAACCTCTACACAGGCAGCCATTTTCAATGTCAGCTTATCAGATGTTTGAGGTGATGCGGTTTGCTGTGGAGCAGATTAATAACTCCACCACCATCCTGCCTAACATCACTCTTGGCTATGAGATCTTTGACTATTGCTTAAAAACTCGAAGTTTTCCTTCAATCCTCGAATTTATCTCGGACAACGGACGAATAAATCTATCAACCAAGGAGAACAAACACAATGTTATTGGTCTTGTGGGTGCATATGCAAGCTCTCAATCTATGTCTGTTGCTCCTTTGTTCATGATGGACCTCATTCCAATGGTATGTATCTGTTCAGAAATACAACATGTTTTGGGAAGAACATACCATATAAATGCATGTAAACATCTTGTTTGTTTCTTTCAGATTAGCTATGCATCCTCCAGCTTCGATCTAAGCAATAAGTGGGTCTATCCAAGCTTTTTAAGGACTGTACCAACCAACCAAGATCTAATTATGGTCATAATTAAGCTCATTCAGCAATTTGGATGGAATTGGGTAGCTTTCATTAGCAGTGACGATGCGTACAGTCGGAACGGCCTTGAATTATTTCGCAGTAACATCAAAGACACCAGTATCTGCTTGGCCTTTTTCTATGAACTTAATTCAAAGTCCAATTATTCAGATATACTAAACAAGATTGACTCACTCAGCATCAACGTGATCATAGTCTTCACACAAGAACTCCCAGCTCGAGAATTTGTCAAAACAGCCGTCAGAATCAATATTAGAGACAAAGTCTGGATAGCAGGTGATACATGGTCTATGGATGAAGCACTTATCAGTTACCCAGGCATCGAGCAAATCGGGACTATTTTTGGTGTCACAGCAACAACTTTGAGTTTACCTGGCTTTGACGAATTTGTCTACCAAACACGGCTGAGTGGTGACAATGATAACTGTGTGAATTGTATGGATGGAGAGAAGTGCAATCAAGTTTGCGAAAACTGCACAAGCCTAAATGCAGAAGACATTATAAACCAAAATCCTACATATTCATTTTCCATCCAGGCGGCTGTGTATGCCTTTGCCTACGCGCTCCATCAAGTGCTCAATTGTAGCATGACAAGGTGTGATCCACCTCGAAACATCCCACCATATGTGGTAGGTCACTGTCAGTGCTTACATATTTAAGTGCTTAAGTAGTGCTTACCTACTTAACCATGAGTTTAACAAACATCACCTTTTAAATAAAATATTACCATTATTTTGTATTTTTTGGAATATTTTTATGTTAACTTTATATACAGTATATACACTATATGGCCAAATGTTTGCGAAAACCTGACCAGCACACACACACACTTTTTGATCTCATATCATATTAAGTCCCCTTCATTGCTATAATAATCTCCACTGTTCTGGGAAGTAACATGGCTGTTGGAATTGATCCATTCAGCCACAAGAATATTAGTGAGATCAGGAAGTGCTGATGTGTGAGGAGCACTGGGGAGCAGTCCAGTTGACCTCAAAGGTGTTCAGGGGGGTTGATGTCAGGGCTCAAGAACACTCAAGATCAACACCAGCTTTGGTAAACCGTGTCTTCATGGACCTCACTTTGTGCACAGGAGCATTGTCATGCTTGAACATATTTGGGTATCTTAGCTCCAGTGAAGGATAACTATAAAGCCTCAACATTCAGTTGTGTTTTTCTAACTTTTCTAACTGGCAACAGTTTGGGGAAGACCTACATTTATTTGTTCAGTCAACAAACTTTTGGCCATATACACTATGTATGTTGAAAATAATCAACCTAAACTGATCTGACTCAACTCTTTTGCCCTTTTTTCAAGATCCTGAATTACCTGAGAAAGTTGAGCTTTACTTTACAAAACCAGCAAATTGAATTTGACCAACGTGGTGATCCTCCAGCCAGTCTTGGAGCAGTACTCTGGAGGCCAAACAAAAATCCACTTTTTGTAATGGCTGCTACATATGAATCACACCCAACTATTCAGTTTACCCTGAACAGACGTGCTGTTCCCTGGTCTGAAAATGGCACAGTAAGTCATTTATTGATTGATTGATTGATTGATTGATTGATTGATTGATTGATTGATTTATAAGATGCAGACATGGTTATAGGCAGTACAGTATTTTCAGGATGTGCATAATGACCACCCATGATTTTTTCCCCCACAGGTGCCTTATTCTAATTGTTCTATTCAATGTGACACTGGTTTTAAAAAAGTGCAAACTTCAATACATAAGTGCTGTTTTCAGTGTGAGAAATGCAAGGCCCAGACATACATCAATACCACAGGTACATTTTTAGAAGCATGTGTCTTTTTTTTTTCTTACTTTTTATAACACATTTATAGGCCATTAATTCACATGTTATAATAAAGGGATTAAACAACTATGTTTCTATGTAACAGAGCTGCATAATCATTCACATAAAAGTTCTTCTTTTGTCTTATTAAAGTAATTATTATAAAACCCTGGTAAGGACAACCAGTTAAAAGTGCAACATTTCCATTAATAAATGAAAAGCTCTTATAATAGGCAAAATGCCATGGTATAAAAGGAAACAACACTGGGATGTGCTATTGATGAAAATATTGAATTTCTACAATAATAATTATCACCCTGTCATTTAAAAGCATGTCCCATTGTTTTATATTCCTTAGTTATCAAATGAACAGACAAAAAATAATTATTTGTAATAATCTGTATCAGTAATAGTTTCTTCTTCTTCTTCTTCTTCTTCTTCTTCTTCTTCTTCTTCTTCTTCTTCTTCTTTTATTATTATTATTATTATTATTATTATTATAATAAATAACAGCTCTTAAACCTATTTTGCCTGACAGCTGTATTTATGTACTTTATTTCAGCGGATGCTTACACTTGCGCTCCATGTGAAGAGGGTTACTGGTCTGATGAAAAGAGTATAATCTGCAAAAGGCGAACTATTGTCTTTCTTGATCTCAAGGACCCTCTGTGCATGCTATTTTTTGTATGTGCTGTGGCCTTCATTGCTCTCTCCATTGGACTCATCATCCTTTTTGGCATCAACTACAACACTCCGGTAGTAAAGTCTGCCGGTGGTAATATGTGCTTTCTTTTGTTGTTCTGTTTGGTTCTGGCCAACATTGGGGTGTTCTTTTACTTTGGAGTGCCAGACCCAGTGAACTGTGCTTTAAGGAATGTCTTTTTCATATTTTTCTACACTATTTGCCTTTCTTGTATGGGTGTTCGCTCCTTTCAAATAGTTTGTGTCTTCAAAATGGCTGCCCAGTTTCCAGATGTCTACCACTGGTGGATGAAGAACAATGGTCAGTGGCTTTGTATTAATGTCTACTCTTTCATACAGCTTATTGCTTGTGGGATATGGCTTCTAACTGGAAGACCCAAACCCTACAATGACAGTACGTCTTTTAAAGATCAGACTATTTTGACATGTGATATGGGATCAATGGTCACATCCACCTTGGCTTGGTCCTGTCTCTGGTTTCTTAGTATAGTCTGTTTCTGTTTCTCCTACATGGGCAAAGATCTTCCGAAAAGCTACAACGAAGCAAAGTCCATCACCTTTAGCCTGCTGGTATTTTATCTGGGCTGGATTGCATATTTCACAGCATACATTGTGTTCAGAGGCGCTTACATACAGCTTCTTAATGCAGTTGCACAGCTGTCCAGTTCATATGGAATCATTTTTAGCTTCTATATGCCAAGGGCCTACATCATTATCTTCCAACCCAAAAAGAACACTCAGGCATACTTTCAGTCATCAATTCAGACATATACGCAGACTATTAGCAGAATGTAGATTATATAATGCATAGAAGCCGGATGTACGTACGGCAGTTTTACAAGTACAGGTCTTCATCCATACTCATAATCCATGAAGAAAAAGGCAAAAGGCAGGAACCTAGGAATATTAGGAAATGCAAGGAAATAGCTGAAACAGAACCTGAAATAGAACAAACTATTTAAAAACCATATTTAATGCATATACTGTATTTAAAAACTGTGGGTGTGGTAATGCACTAGATGAAACACCAGGTGGCGGAATTATGTTAAAGGGCTTAAGGTTATTGCTGCACCAGAGTTAGTGTCTGAGTTGGGGCATGAAACAGAGAGCAAACTGGGGACCAAGACTACGATTAGAGTAAGAAGAAGGAAAAGTGTCAGGGACCATAAACACTGATGGGAATTAGACATGAGTAGGAGATAACAGTGACACAATAGAAGTATGAGAGACAGACAGTAACACTTAAGTGACTTGGGGAAGGAGCAGGACCATTCATAGTGGTGTATAACCCTTAAAGGTAGACCTAGCAGCATGTCTACTCCTTGTTGTTAGGTTAAACTGTGGAAACTGTGGCAGGGGAAACCCTTCTGTAGTACTCTGAGCCTAAAAAGTCCTTCTCTTAGCAATGACAGCATCCTCCTCACAATCTTACGACAAATGATAACCTGACAACTGTATTTGAACATAAAATAATGATAATGTGAAAGATATGATGTGTTACAAGCATAAATCACAACTGAGAGTGAAAAGTTATTCTTGTTTGTCATCTCCTGATGTTTTTAAATTGCATTTTAAAACTACATATGATTTTATTTTTATGTATAATCCTATTATCAGTAACATATTTGGAGAGATATTGCTTTTATGTAGACATCTGAAACATGTTTGTAATACTACAGTGATACTAAAGTCTATCTCATTGTATTATGGAAAGTGGACGTGTAATGATGCATGTTGTGGCTTAATCAAATTGACATATGTAAAGTGGACATGGACGTTGATTCCATCCTTCCATCCTTCCTAGCTGACTCGCACAGCACAGGCTTGTCACGAATGACTTCATATAGAACATACAATGCTTCTCCTATTAAATTGTTTGCTTATCTGGCCATTATACACTTTGACCACTTCTATTATTGAATCATGTGCAATTACAACATGTTTATAAATAAATATGCATGCCCCATTAAAAGGTAACCATTAAAACACATATTATCAGCATTTACTTATGGATTTTTTAAAAAATCCTTGGTAAAAATATCTTGAATAAAGCTCTAATATTGCATATTTCTTCTTGTGAGATTTCTACCTTAAAATTAAAAATACAAAAAATCGATCAAGATGTATAATGCTTGTACACAGTGGTGGAAATTGTAAAAAGCAAAACAAAACAAAACAAAAAAACACACAGACCTGAGTAAATAATAGTAACTTTATAATAATGTAGCTTGATTAAATGCAACAATCCAATGAATTACTGAAGTAAGAGAAATTAAAACTACTGGAGTAATTACTTTTTACATGTCTACATTTACTTGTACATTTACGACGTTTGGCAGACGCTCTCGTTTGCTGTATACATTGATGCTATATCACTAGGTCATAGATGACGAATACTATCAGTTTGAGTCTCTGTTGGGAGGTAATACAGCATTATTAAATACATAGCAGTAAATATAAGTCCTAGTTTAAGCATTTCAGGCAGAGGTAGTTCTTTACACGTTGTTTGAAATTTGGCAGTTCATAGTAGTTCGGACATCTAGAGGAAGTTTATTTCATCACCTAGATGTCAAACAGCGGGATTTATTTGTTTATGGATTTACTATTATATTTTCCGTATGAGAATTTGGCATTTGCATTACATTTACATCATTTACATCATCATCATAGAATTTTAGTTACACTATTTGCTTGTGTTATTCTTCTTTGCTTTATTTTTATTCTGAATATTTAACATAATTAATGTGTGACTATCTATCTATCTATCTATCTATCTATCTATCTATCTATCTATCTATCTATCTATCTATCTATCTATCTATCTATCTATCTATCTATCCCCCCTTTCTGTATATATATATATGTCAAAAACACATTAATTAATTAATTTTATATATATATATATATATAATTTTTTTTTAAAGATTAACATATAGAAAACCCTGCAGTGTGAGCGGAGGAGGACGGGCTGCTCTGCTTTGTCATTGAATAGACATTAGCTGCATGAGCTACACTGTGAGTGGTTCAACTGAGGGTACTCTGAGCACTGCACGCACGCTTATGCAAGAACAGATATCTACAGACTGAATGATTTCTGACAGTTTTCTGAGACACCGAAAACAATTCTGAAATAGCAGTTTCCCAGGCCCCATGTTCACTTGGCATAGACGTCTGCCAGATCCGCTCACTGATTTAATAGTGTCTTCATCCCTCAGGGCACTTTACCTTTTATGGAGTTTTGGTGTGTTTGAGCTGTGCAATTTATGGATCACTGGCATTCATCACTGGCATTCATCAAGGAACATGCGTGAGTATGAAGGAAAATGATTTTTTCTTCTAAATGTTTTAATTCATTTGGCATGTCCAACTTCATTAACTAACCAAATGAGCCAGGTTGACGTGAATGCCACGTCACATATTAACTGAATATGCAGAAAGATAGCGTTAGCTAAATAGCTAACTTAAAGAAGTGCTGTTGGGGTTTTGTTAGTGTTAATCCAGAATTGTTTCTACACAGCAGTCCTAAGCATTAGCTATAGGCTGTGGCAGCATTTCCATACATTTAACAGCTTTCATGCTGTAAAACCTCAAATGATTGTGTTTACATGAAACATCAGAATGAGGAAAACATCTCAGAATACACAACATGTAAAACTTCAGCCTCAGATTTTTGTGCTTGGTTGACAGGAGAGTAATATTATGTGGACTTCTGTTGTAGACCATCCTTCTTAGCTATTGAGATTATTTTCTGCTTACCATGGTTGTAAAGAGTGATTATTTCAGTTACCATATCCCTCCTGTCAGCACAAATCAGTTTGGTCATTCTCCTCTAACCTCTCTAATCAATAAAATGTTTTCACTCTCTGCACAGAACTGCTGCTTTCTGTTATGTATAATTATTCTGTGTAAACTCTAGAGGCTGTTATTTTCTCTATCAGCTATAATCTATAATGACAATTAAGCTGAGGCCATTATAAGTTCTCACCTTTTGTTATTTTTCTTTAGGTGTTTCACCAGCCAATCAGCTGCCTTGTTGGTTTTCAAACCTTGAAAAGAACGTGATTTGCCTTGTATGTTAAGCATAGACCCAAAGAATTGTGAATATCTAAGGAATGGATATTGGATGCAAAAAAACTTGTCCATTACGGCAAGAAAGTTTGTGTGTAACTATCATGAACAGTATAACATAAGCCATGCATTTATTATTATGTCACAGTATTAGGTCAGATGTTATGTAATGCAACATATTCTAAATTCATTTGTCTGAAAAATGCAAATTAGGCTATAGTCTCACACGCTCAACAAACAGCTACATAGTCAAGGAGAAGACATACCAATTGCATATGTGATGTTACCTATATATCGTTGTAAGTGTCACATATCCTCCAAGTGTTACCCTAATACTTCTGGAAGGCAACAAATGCAAAATAAGATTTGCCTATAAAATGCAAAGTGGTTTATGAAAATTTTTTTCCATATCATCTTCCAGCTACTGTCTTATTGCTCATCATTGCTCTCATATTGATCTGCGCTCATCACAAGGAGCAATGTTGCATTGTGTGTTCTTAGCTTTTCACTTTTTCGCTAAACATGTCTGTGAGGCAACTGAGTTTACCTTACAAGGCGATTATAAACTTGGCGGAGTTTTTCCTGTGCATACAGCCAGTGAGACAATTATTCCAAATTCTCCTATGGCACTGCAATGCTACAAGTGAGTACATGCACTTCTTTCAAAGGAGTGATTTCTTTTTTGTGTCTATAATGTGTATAATACTGAAAAACCACAGCATCATAAATGTGCAGTAGTTGAACTCTTATGAATGCAGATCATAAAAGATGCTTCATGAATTTCATGTATTGAAATTAATTTATTTCTTTTTTTCCTCTTCACAGGCAGCCATTTACAATGTCAGGTTATCAGATGTTTGAAGTGATGCGATTTGCTGTAGAGCAGATCAATAACTCCACCACCATCCTACCTGACATTACTCTTGGGTATGAGATCTTTGACTTTTGCTTGTACAATCAGAATTTTCCTTCAATCCTCGATTTTATTTCAGACAACGGACGTATAAATGTATCAAGCAAGGAGAACAAACACAATGTCATTGGGCTTGTTGGTCCTTATGGCAGCACAGAAGCTTTGGGCATCGCACCCTTGTTCATGATGGACCTCATTCCAATTGTATGTATTTCTGAATAAGTCAAGAAGCTACATATTCTGGCCAGAAAGCCTGTTTACCTGAGTATTTCTATAATTATCTGTAATTTTTTTTTCTTTACAGATTAGCTATGCATCCTCAAGCTACGATCTAAGCAATAAGTGGGTCTATCCAAGTTTTTTACGGACTGTACCAACCAACCAAGATATAATTATGGTCATAATTAAGCTCATTCAGCATTTTGGTTGGAATTGGGTAGCTTTCATTAGTAGTGACGACTCATACAGTAAAAACGGCCTCGAATTATTTCGCAGTAGCGTCAAAGACACCAGCATCTGCTTGGCTTTTTTCTATGAAATTACACTGAAATCCAATTATACAGAGATACTAAAGAGGATAGACTCACTGAGCATCAGTGTGATCATAGTCTTCACACTGGAAGACACTGCCCGGGCATTTGTCGAAACAGCTGTAAGAATGAACATTAGAGACAAAGTTTGGATAGCAGGTGATGCTTGGTCTATGGATGCAGAGCTTTCCACTTGGCCTGGCATTGGTCAGATTGGGACAATTTTTGGTGTTACAGCAACAACTCTAAATTTGCCTGGATTTGATGAATATATCTACCAAACACGACTCCAAGGTCATAATGACTACTGTTTGAATTGTGAGAACAGAGAGAAGTGCAGTCAACTTTGTGATAACTGCATGAATGAGAAACCTGAGGACGTTATAAAGGAAAGCCCGACATACTCGTTCTCCATCCAGGCTGCTGTGTACACATTTGCCTATGCACTTCACCAAGTGCTCAATTGTAGCACGGCGGGATGTAACCCAGCTCGACACATACCACCTCATGAGGTAAGCCATTTGTTAGTAAACACATACAGAAGAGTAAATAATAAATAAATATGATCATATAATAAATTGTTTAAGTGTTCTTATTATTTTTCTCAGAAAAATTAAGAAATCGAAAAGTGCTTAATTCACAAGTATTCACAAATGTTTTTCCATAATATGAATTGTCCTTTTCAGCAGTTAAAGATTTGAGTTGTTTGAGTTGTTTGAGATTTGACCTTTTGACACATATTGATTTGGACATTTTTCAGGCCATGTCACACATTTTCATTTGAGCTGTGGACTCTGTATTGTGGCCATTCCAAAATACAAACCGTTTTTCAAGCCATTCTTTTGTAGTTTTTGCCCTCATTGTCCATATTGTACATATTTTTGCCATAAATGCAGATGGCTGGCTTACTGAAAGAAGTTCTCATCTACAGTTTTACATTTTTGGTTCCATCTGTCTTGCCTCTTATGGCTACAAAGCATTTCATTTCTTTTCTGCTGAAAAGCAGCCCTAGAGCATGACGCTATCACAAACACGATCAATCTTTGGTTTTAGACCAAATGGTCTCATGAGACCAAAGAATTTTCCAAAAACTGTCAGATTTTCTAACTTTTTTGGAAATGGCCTATTTCTTGCCTCTCTCACATAAATGCCAGATTTGTAATTTTCAAGCTTCATGGGCAGTTCCTTCAACTGTATGATCTGATCTGCTGTCTGCTCTATATTTAGCTGTGGAACCTCCCAAAGCCAGATATACTGATTTTGCAAGCATACAAATGAACAAATTTGATGTATCATGTTTAACATATGTAAAGTGAGCTCTCAAAAATTAAATACAAGTCCTTATTTACAGGACTTAGATTATGTTAAATACAGGATGGGGAAATGGGGTGACTACTCATTAATTAATACTTTTGCCATTCCTTTTCAATCAAGGTTCTGCAAAATGTGAGAAAGACAAGTTTCATATTACAAAACCAGTATATTAGGTATAACCAATATGGGGATCCGCCAGCCAGTCTTGCAGTAGTACAGTGGAGGCCAGATGAAAACCCACTGTTTGTGGTGGTGGCTACATATAATACCCACCCAACAGTTGAGTTCACCTTGAACAATGACCTAGTTCCCTGGTCTAAAAATGACACAGTAAGTAATTAATTTGTGTATAAGAATATGTTGATTCATTTGTAAGGAGTGTTTGAATATTGTTGCATGCAATATTTGGTTGGTTGAGTATTTATCTGACTCAATATGTTCGGCTCTGTACGGCTAGAACAAGTCTGAAAAATCAATCTAAATAATCACATTATAATGAGCAGAATTATAAGAAAACAAGATCAACTAACCAGAATTTGATTTGTTCCGTCTTTCCAGGTGCCCTATTCTAATTGTTCTGTTGAATGTGAAAGTGGATATAAAAGAGTACAAACTTCAATACATAAATGCTGTTTTCAGTGCGAGAAATGCAATGCTCATACATACATCAACACCACAGGTATGGTCTTTAAGAACAGATTTTATTCTGTCTACACCTTTATATAATATAGAAGATGCTTTCAGCTGCTCTCTGTTCAGAGTCACCACAGCAGACCAACTGGTCCGCACATCAATTTGGCACAGGCTTTACGCCAGATGCCCTTCCTGACAGAACTCTCCCATTTCTTTTCTGGGCTTGGGACTGGCACTGAATCCAGTGGCTGGGAATTGAACCCAGGCGTTCCACATGGTAGGCGAGAAACCTACCACTGAGCCACCAATGCCCCTTATACTTTTATATAATATTCATTCATTGTCTACCGCTTATCCGATCTACACTCGGGTCACGGGGAGCCTGTGCCTATCTCAGGCGTCATTGGGCATCAAGGCAGGATACACCCTGGACGGAGTGCCAACCCATCGCAGGGCACACACACACACTCTCATTCACTCCCACAATCACACACACTACGGACAATTTAGAGATGCCAATCAACCTACAATGCATGTCTTTGGACTGGGGGAGGAAACCGGAGCACTCGGAGGAAACCTCCGAGGCACGGGGAGAACATGCAAACTCCACACACACATGGCGGAGGCAGGAATCGAACCCCCAACCCTGGAGGTGTGAGGCAAACGTGCTAACCACTAAGCCACTAAGCCACCATGCCCCCCTTTTATATAATATATATTATAATATTTACATGCCTAGTTTTGTAAGTATATGAAATGGGGGGGCACGGTGGCTTGGTGGTTAGCACGTTTGCCTCACACCTCCAGGTTGGGTGTTTGATTCCCGTCTTCGCCATGTGTATGTGGAGTTTGCATGTTCTCCCCGTGCCTTGGGGGTTTCCTCCCCCGGTCCAAAGACATGCATTGTGGGATGATTGGCATCTCTAAATTGTCCGTAGTGTGTGATTGCGTGAGTGAATGAGAATGTGTGTTGGTGCCCTGCAATGGGTTGGCACTCCATTCAGGGTGTATCCTGCCTTAATGCCCAATGACGCCTGAGCACAGGCTCCCCGTGACCCAAGAGTAGATTGGATAAGCGGTAGACAATGAATGAAATAAGGACTCTGGTTCGGAACCCTTGTGCTGGTTTCTTGATTATTCTTATTGCTATTAGTCTTGTCTCTTGTTGATATATATATATATATATATATATATATATATATGGAAAAAATGTAGGAATTTGGCTAAACATATATATATATATATATATATATATATATATATATATATATATATATATATATATATATATATATATATATAAGCCAGAGTCCATTAGTTAACACAGAAAAAGCAACACTACTAACACAGGCAAGAAGCCAAAAGCAATATATACAAAAAAGGTGCATACAGTATAAACAAGAGACAAGACTAATAGCAATATGAATAATCAAGAAACCAGCACAAGGGTTCTGAAGCAGAGCCCTTATTTCATATGCTTACAAAACTAGTCAAGCATGCAAACAAGAGAAAGCAGGAGGAATATAGCCACAGAACAATATAGACAGTGGTACTGCCCTGTCTGGTACACCAGGTGGCGCCACCACATTGTAGATGTGAAAACCAAGGCAGGTGTCGGACCACTGACCAGGAGAAACTTAAGCAGTCTCTATAACTCAGGGTCTAGATAAGAACCTTACCACTGGCACTGGTTTTAAGACAGGGAGTTACACTTAGAGATCAGCAGTACCTAATAAAGACACTAGGAATGTGACAGAGTCTGAAATGGGGTCTAACAGGTGTCTGATGTCCGGACACAGAGAATGAAGCAGGACCTGAGCCTGATAACAGAAAGATGACAGGCTTCAGGTTGGGATATAGTAGATGTTAGGGCATTACTGAGACAGGAAAGATTCTGGCAAAAGAGTCAGATTCAACATACAGTTGAACACAGAAAGTAGGAATAAAGTACAGAGCCTGACACGTAGAAAGTAAGCTCAATGCAGTGTCAAATAAATACTTGGGGCAGTTTTTGAAACTAAAGCCATGATGGAGTCTGTGATTGAAACCATGATGGAGTCTTTACTTTGTAGTGTCCAGGTTTGTGTTATTGATTGGCAGTAACAGGCAAACATTAAAGATTTCATGTAGAAACATAGAATATAAATTGTTTCCCAAAATAGAACCTTTCACCTTAAATTATAAAAGGAATCATTTGAAGAACCCCAAAAAGCTCTTTTTTCCCCATTATGTTCAACAAGAAGAACCAAGACTAATTGCAAGCAACTGGTGGTACCAATGATCAGGTGGTGCTGTCAGGGCAGGGCTGAGAACACCCTAGTGGCTCTGTGATAGATGAATTCATGATTAAAGTAAATTATAATTATTATAATAATGCTTTTTTGTTTCAGCGGATGCTTACACTTGCGCTCCATGTGAAGAGGGTTACTGGTCTGATGAAAAGAGCATAATCTGCAAAAGGCGCACTATTGTCTTTCTTGACCTCAAGGACCCTCTGTGCATGCTATTTTTTGTATGTGCTGTGGCCTTCATTGCTCTCTCCATTGGACTCATCATCCTTTTTGGCATCAACTACAACACTCCGGTAGTAAAGTCTGCCGGTGGTAATATGTGCTTTCTTTTGTTGTTTTGTTTGGTTCTGGCCAACATTGGGGTGTTCTTTTACTTTGGAGTGCCAGACCCAGTGAACTGTGCTTTAAGGAATGTCTTTTTCATATTTTTCTACACTATTTGCCTTTCTTGTATGGGTGTTCGCTCCTTTCAAATAGTTTGTGTCTTCAAAATGGCTGCCCAGTTTCCAGATGTCTACCACTGGTGGATGAAGAACAATGGTCAGTGGCTTTGTATTAATGTCTACTCTTTCATACAGCTTATTGCTTGTGGGATATGGCTTCTAACTGGAAGACCCAAACCCTACAATGACAGTATGTCTTTTAAAGATCAGACTATTTTGACATGTGATATGGGATCAATGGTCACATCCACCTTGGCTTGGTCCTGTCTCTGGTTTCTTAGTATAGTCTGTTTCTGTTTCTCCTACATGGGCAAAGATCTTCCGAAAAGCTACAACGAAGCAAAGTCCATCACGTTTAGCCTGCTGGTATTTTATCTGGGCTGGATTGCATATTTCACAGCATACATTGTGTTCAGAGGCGCTTACATACAGCTTCTTAATGCAGTTGCACAGCTGTCCAGTTCATATGGAATCATTTTTAGCTTCTATATGCCAAGGGCCTACATCATTATCTTCCAACCCAAAAAGAACACTCAGGCATACTTTCAGTCATCAATTCAGACATATACGCAGACTATTAGCAGAATGTAGACTTATAGAGGTCATAACCAAATATTCACTGAATTCTGTAGAATATTTTCTGGACTTCTTGGCTCAGCGATAATCTTTTAATTAATTTTTGGAATCTTTTTGATTTCTAATGATGTAATTATCTGTAATTCTAAATATTTATCATTTTAAATCCCTTAAATTATTTAAAAGTAGACAAGTTGTCAAAGAATAATCACATCAAAATCTAGTTTTTAACAACAAAAACTTCAAGTAATGCTTGTTTGTGATGTGCTAGTATTGGTTTACAAATATTGCTGTACATTTTTGTTCATTCTTGTTTACTGTACTAGCTTTATAATGCATTACTTTAACATGCATATACTTTAAAGGCATTATAGGAAAATGATATCTAAATGATGTTCCCTCAGTTGGTGTCTTGATGATGGTAATGCCAAGTGCTGTCCAGTACATCTATGGAGATGTGGTAGCTCAGTGGTTAAGGTGTTGGACTACTGATTGGAAGGTTGTAAGTTCGAATGCTAGTTGCCACTGCTGGGCCCCTGAGCAAGGCCCTTAACCCTCAAATATTCATTTGCCTAAAAAAATGAGATAAAAATGTAAGTTGCTCTGGATAAGTGTGCCTGCCAAATGGCATAAATGTACTAAATGTACAACATTCCAAAATCTCTAATAGGTGTTCAACAGCGTCGAGAACTACTGACTGCAGAGCACATAAAATATGATTCAACAACATTTTTATAAATGATAAACCATTCAATGTTCCATTTTGATTTGAGGTACAGGATGGGGACATTGTCATCCTACAAGACACCACTTCCATTAGGATAGGGTGGAGATTAATTAGTTATTGCCTATTTTTAACTAGAAAATAGATTTAAATAAAACAAAACCACAGTCTGTGTAATAGTACTGTGTTAATTTGAATTTACCATAATCTTATGTAAGCATTATATAGGCTCAGGCCTAACCTTCTGTCCACTTTATCTTAATAAATCTTTTGAATGAGATGAAATATATATATATATATATATATATGTCATAGTTTCTTAAAGATCTCTAATGAAGTTTCCACAGCATCCCGCAAACCTTAATAAATATTAACTGATATTATATGCTTAATGGACAATGATAGTTAGTCTGGCATATATTGATAGACTTTGACGTTGTTGTTGTCCTGTGGTTGCTCCCAGTTCAGGGTTGCCACAGCAGATCATCTGGTCTGCATATTTGATTTTGGAACAGGTTTTACACCGGATGCCCTTGCTGACACAACCCTCCCATTTTATCTAGGCGTGGGACTGGCACTGAGAGTTAACCCCTCAGTGGCTGGGTTGGTTCCGTGCATGGGAATCAAACCTGGGCTGCAGTGATGAGAATGTGGGGGTTTGCTGCTGGACCACCTTGGAATAGACTTTAGGTCACTTTAATGACCAAAAAAAATCTTTTTTTCAATATGTCCTTATTCATGTTTTTGCACATTTGTCTTTGTAATATTGGGACATTTTCCACCCAACCCTACCTTAAAATCCCTGCAATGAAGGTGCAATTCTGACCACAATATGACTTATGCCTTGTCCCTTATATGTCACTTTACCTGTCACTGTTCCTATTGAAATCCAGTTGAGCAAGTGTTTGTGACTGAAGCTCCTACCATCCAGCCCCAATAATCAAACCACTTGACATTTCTGTAGATGCCACAGAGCATGGTAGGATATTAATCAATTGATTTAATGATGCAGTACATCTGACAATCCATGCATCCAAGCAATCATTTAACAGAGGCTTTTATATTATATTATGATTATACCGTGTTAAGGTTATTTAATAATTCTAGAGACCGTGTTAATGTTATTTAATAATTCTAGAGACCGTGCAGCACAAATTTTGCTAATGTAATGCTGTGTTCAACAGAAATTGGATGTGTAATGATGCGTGTGGTGGTTTACTCAAATTCACATATGTAAAGTAGACATGGATGTTACTTCCCCCTCATTCTTTCTGAAACACATACTTTTTAAAACACATCATCATCATGAAATGTTTCACTGGCAAAATGCAGTGGCTTACCATTTATGTTTTCCTTTTGGATTTTGGTCATCATTTCTTTCGCAAAGTCACCGGCTCTGCATCTGAATTTAGATTGCAGGGTGATTATTTGTTGGGTGGATTATTTTCATTAAATACGGTTTATCCACCAGTATGCCAGACCTACCCAGTGGCCCTTGAGTGTTACAAGTAAGTGGCATGCTTTCTTTTCTACTGTTGAGTTACAAAATTATGGCATTAGCAGTCTGCAAGGTGCAACATAGTTATAAAGTAATGATGTACTTATAATAATAATAATAATAATAATAATAATAATAATAATAATAATAATAATAATAAATGAGAAGAAATTATTTGAAATTTGTGATTGATTTTTGGCCACACCAAGAATTTTATTTACTTTTTTTTTATGTTATTATTATTATTTTATTTTTTATTTTATTTATTTATTTATTTATTTTAAATATTATTATTATAATTATATTGTACATTGGGTTTAAATTGAAATTTGTTTATCTCAAAAGTCTCTACATGCAAGCAATTAGTTCTCTGGACTGATAGACAAAACTTGAGAACTGTGCTATTGCTAATTCCACTTTATAAATATTCTGTTCATAGCTACAGAGAAAATGGGGTCTTTTTATTTTAAGGAATAAGAATCAATTTCAAGTTTCTCTTGTTCCTTTACTCTAGGTATCAATTCGATGAATCGTCATATCAGATGTTCGAGATGATGAGGTTTACGGTGGAAGAGATCAATAACTCTTCCACCCTCCTACCTAACGTCTCACTCGGCTATGAGATCTTCGACCATTGTTCAAATCTGCAGAATTTCCCCTCTGTGTTAAGTTTTATCTCTGAGAATGGATCCATTCCAGTTCAAAGATATTTCAACAAATATAAGCCTAAAATAGTTGCTGTGGTGGGGCCGTATGGAAGCACTAGTACAATTTCAGTGGCACCGTTATTTACGTTGGACCTTATTCCAATGGTAAGGAAACACTTACTATTCTCTTGACTTAAATTAAATTAACAAATGATTTCCACAGCAGTCTGTTTAACCTTTTTTCCATTCTTTATGATTATAGGTGAATTATGGATCAACAATTTATCAACTGAGTAATAAAAACTTGTACCCTTCTTTTTTAAGAACAGTGCCAAATAACAAACACCTGATAGATATAATTATTCACATTATTAAATGGTTCGGATGGAACTGGGTCGCCTTTATTGGTGGTCAGGATAATTACAGCCAAGATGGCCTGATTTTTTTTTCTCAATATGCCAAAAAAAATAACATCTGTCTGGCCCATCAGGATTTACTTGGCCAAAACTCTAACTACACTTCCACGTTGAATTCAATCGAAAAACGCAACGTTAACGTCATAGTGGTTTTTTCTTCCCAAGAAGTAGCAACAAACTTAATCAAAGCAGCTATAAAGCAAAACATCAGAAATAAAGTTTGGATTGCTGGTGAGGTATGGTCTATGAGTAAGCAGCTTCCAAATGAACCAGGAATACAAAACATCGGGCACATTTTCGGCATTACAGAAAAGCTAGTGTCTTTTCCTGGATTTGAGCAGTTCATCTACACTGGACAGAGTAACAGCAAAGTTAAGTATTTGAAAAATGGTCAAACTAATTCTCCTCAGCCAGGTGAAAAAATGTGCAATCAAGACTGTTATAACTGCTCACGTTTGAGTCCAGAGGAAATTTTAAATGAAAATCCTACCTTTTCTTTTCCCATTTATGCTGCCATCTACACCATAGCAAATGCATTACACAATGCTCTACAGTGTGATGCAAACCGTTGCAACAAAAACATTCCAGTTTATCCCTTTATGGTATGGTGTTTTTAAACCCTTACATTTCAAATTGAGCATTCACAATATATGCCTGAAATGTACACAAACCATTTTGTCTGATGTTCTGCAGCTTTTGAAGGAAATCAAGAAGCTGGATTTTTATCTTAATAGTCGAAAAATAAAATATGATCAAAATGGAGATCCATATGTCTTTTATGACGTGGTCTTCTGGCGCCTTGAAGCCAGTCCCCCAGTCTTTGAGAGGATTGGCACATACAGCTCATATCCAGAAATGACTTTCTCCATCAACAGCTCACTTATAGGCTGGGACAATGACACCTCTGTAAGTTAAACCTTAATTTATCATGTACTACGTCACGATTCTAAGTGTATATTGACAATCATCTGCTTACTTTCACAAGGTTCCTTTCGCAAACTGCTCAGTTGAATGTAATGCGGGATTCAGAAGGGAAAGGGACCAGAATCATGCGTGCTGTTTTCAGTGTATGATGTGTGAAGAAAACACCTATATAAATTATACACGTAAGTATTCTGACATGCACTTTTAAATTATTCCAAACTAGGAGATTGGTTTACTCACTAATCTGAGCTTTTAGTCACAAAGCATCTCAGTCAACATTCCACATCAGTGCTTTTAAAGTTCAATCCGAAAATGCTGACTGTGCAATATTCCAACTATTTCATAGGGATGACAATATTTAGGTAACAGGGTTTTATGAAAGTTGTAGGACATTTTTTTCATAACTTCTAATGGATGGCTCTGGAAAAAGAATGTTTTGCGCATGAGATTACAGTGGAGTCACACATTCATGCTAAAAAAATACATATATATTCACAGTAAAGTGTACATGTTATGAACATGCAACAAGCTGACTCCTCTGTCTCTCTGGATGCCTTTATTCTTGTAGGAGACCCTTACACTTGCAACAAGTGCAATGTAGAGGAGTGGTCTGAAGAAGGAAGCACATCTTGCCGGAAGCGCTCCATTCTGTATCTTCAGCACACAAACCCTCTTTCCATATTCCTGATGGTATTTGCTGTCACTCTGTTGCTTTTATGTGTTGCTGTTATCATGCTGTTCATATACAATTATAACACACCGGTTGTGAAATCCGCTGGAGGCAATATGTGTTTTGTCATGCTAGTTTCTTTGGCTTTGTCTAGTATAAATGTGTTCTTTTTCTTGGGAAAGCCAACAGTGATGCACTGTATTTTCAGAACTCTGTTGTTTTACTTTTTCTACACTATCTGTCTTTCCTGCATGACAGTGCGTGCCTTTCAGATATTCTGCATTTTTAAAATGGCTGCCAAGTTTCCCAAGATCTACAGATTGTGGGTGCAACATAACGCCCAGTGGATTGTCATTGCGACCCTTTCGTCTTTTCAAATCTTCATTTGTGTTTTAAGGATAAGTATAAAAGCACCCTTTCCTGTTAAGACATATATAGCAGGTGCAATCCTCCTTGGCTGTTCACCAGGGAATGAACAGACATTTTTTCTAGGTGTGTCCTACACTTGGTTCCTCAGTGTCCTCTGTTTCTTCTTTTCCTATATGAGCACTGATCTACCCAAAAACTACAACGAGGCTAAAACTATAACTTTCAGCATGCTTCTGTTCTTCATCAGCTGGTCTTTTTACTTTACAGTGCTTAGATTTCCTCCAGCGTTGTACATCTCGTTTATTAATGCAGTGGCACAGTTGTGCAGTTTATATGGTATGCTGATGGGCTACTTCATCCCAAAGTCGTATGTCATCATTTTTCAGCCAAAAAAGAACACTGCAGCTTACTTTCAGACATCCATTCAGACTTATACTCAAACTATGAGTAGGATGTAGTACAGTACTATAGTCTGGTGCAAAACTCCACTGTTCGGAGTCCACTGACACTAATATCATCATGGTTGTGGTTGTTCAAAGTCTACTTAGCATGTTTTTGTGCGCAGTTGCTTTTTGATATGTTGTATTTAGAGGCAAAAGAAGCATTTAGAATGCTAAAATGACTAGCCTGGGTGTTAATATTTAATGGCTCTTAAAGACCAACGCCTGATAGTAACCCAATAAGTACAAATCTCAAAAGTTAGATATAGTCTGGTAGAGACTAGACATGTAGATTGGCAGACGCAAAAACTGGAATGTTTTGTAGAAATATTAAAATACTAGTTGTGAAATAGTAGAAATACTGATGAATTTGTATTTGCTGGTAGGGCTGTTTTTCTATGCTTATAGAATGTGTGTATATGAATATAAATTTTAAAAACAGCTACAATAGTGTACCGTGAATCTGAATTAGTTAGCGCGCGTCATACATCATACCTCTAGATTTGAATAAACAAAAAAATGGCAGTTATTTTCTCTTGTTTTTGTTCTTCCCCCATTCCACTCTGTTAAGTAGTCCATTCAAGTGCATCATGGCATATCACTGGTACACTGTTAAAACCCTATTCTGTTCCAACCACAAACTATTTGAAATTAAAAACAGCTGGAAATTAATTGTATTAAAAATGTGTAAAAGAATGTGACACTCCAGTTTTCTACAGTGTTCCCAAGCCTTTACGCAGCACTTTTTTCTCTGGGCCCTATATAAGTGCCAGTTATACTACTTATTATATGTATGTTCATTAAATTTACTGAACGTTTCACTTTTTTGTAACATGAAGGAGCAAAGTAACTGTATAAACTGAGATCACAGATGAGAATAGATCATTTGTTCCTTGGTACGAAAATTAGGTGCATGAATTAGTTGCATACATTCTCTATTGTTCCCAAGGCAAAAGGAATTGGGTCAAAATACTTATAGTGATTTACATCAGCCTGATCTTAATGTGATATTTTAAGTCTAAATGATTAATTACACAGAAATAACAGACTTCTCAGTAATGTGATTCTGGTCAGAACTAGATAAGCAATTTGGGTGACAAGTCTGTCAATCAATGCCAACAATCTGTCTGCATCCTTAACAATGTGTTAATAGAGATTGATAGCTGGTCCATGGTGGAAATAAACACTGTACTTTGTTAGGTACAGATAAAACCAGCAAAATTCTGCCCTTGTCCATATGATTGTTCTCCATATGGATGAATTTAGTAACAGAGTACTGCTGCCCTATGCTCACAGACCATGTTCAGACAGACATATAGCTATAGTGCTAACTCTATTATTGATATTCAACTGGTCTGACTCTAATCAGACCCTTTAGTTTATATTCAGCCTGCAGCGATGGGCTGAATGAAAAAAGAGAACTTCATTGATGTATCAAGATTGGGAAAAATGTGAGTTTTTTTGTAATGTGTGTTTTTTTCTTTGAAATGTGTTTAATCAAGAGTACCTGTGGGCTGTTCAATTTAAATAACAATCAAGAACTGTATAAATACATCAGAATATTTCCAAAATAAATATAGTATCGAAATAAAATTATTAAAGCTGACTCACTGGCTCAAACTGATTTGTACATACCACTGAAAGTTGCTTCAGGTAAAACTTGAATGCTTTCTTTCTTTTCATCTTCATCTGTCCAGCTTTCATATCTTATGTCAAAAGTAATATTCTTGGTAACATTTAATCTTCCAACATCAATGCCTGACCTCACAAATGTGCTTCTAGAGGAATATTCAAAATTCCCATAAACACACTCCTAAACCTTGTGGACAGCCTTCCCAGAAGAGTTGAAGCTGTTATAGCTGCAAAGGGCGGGCCAACTCCATATTACATTCATGTGTATGTAAAGGCAGACGTCCCAGTTTTGGCCTGACTCGCAGTCTCCACTCTTAATTCATCCCAAAGGTGTTCTATCAGGTTGAAGTCAGGACTCTGTGAAGTTCCTCCACACCAAACTCACTCATCCATGTCTTTATGGACCTTGCTTTGTGCACTGGTGCTCAGTCATTTTGGAACAGGAAGGGGTCATCCCCAAACTGTTCCCACAAAGTCGGGAGCACGAAATTGTCCAAAATGTCTTAGTATGCTGAAGCATTAAGATTTCCTTTCACTGGAACTAAGAGGCCAAGCCCAAACCGTGAAAAACAACAATTCAATGATTTGGAGGAGTGTCCCAAAACTTTTGCCAATATAGTATGTGTATATAAATATAAATATAAATCACGTTAATCTAATCTTGGAGTATTCTCAGACTAAGATGTATTCATGAATGTGTGTAGGTATAGAAATTACTTTTCACCTGTTAGTGTTTAATACATTTTCACATTTCGACTTTTCACGTGGATTTTTCCACCTCATCACATATTTTGGAGCTCACACGTGCATTTCCAATGATGCTGAAAGAAAATTTCCAAAGACTTACACAGTGATCACGTGTGAAATGTGTGGTGTTTGTCTGGATTTGATCTAACTTTATTCCGTGGTGTGGGACCTGAGCTTGGTGGAACTTGTTAACGTAACAAGTGGCATTGATTTCGGCAGGACCCTCAGCTGGATATAAGAGGGGCTCAGTCCCCTCAGGCGCTGCTCATTTCACAGCTGAATTGCGGCTTTTTCCGGCCATTGAACGCAGTTGTTAACAGGAGGATGGACCGTGAATGCAGGAACGAATCGCTTCAATAGTGAAACCCAGCATGCAATACAGACCTCCTATATATTCTCTCTAAATGCACGAAAACGGCAATTTGTCGATTTTATCCCAATTTTACGTCCAGGGAGAAACACATGCCACCCACGCCGTTTACTTCAGTCATAGAGAGCCAGACTGTTGGATGTTATTATTATTATTATTATTATTATTATTATTATTATTATTATTATTATTATTAGTAGTAGTAGTAGTAGTAGTAGTAGTAGTAGTAGTAGTAGTAGTCGTATAGTGATAATGCAATATATGTCACAAAACAATAAAGCTTATACCTAAAAAACAGTTTGATACGCAGTTTTTTAATATTTCAGATCTAAAAACATTTAGACTAATATAATTTTAATTCAATTATTCTTCAAGTCGGCTCTCTATACACATTTTACATCTACCAATAAACCACATTTCTGTTCTGTTTCACACTGCTGATGAGTATCTCGCTGACTTGTGAAAAAACTTCATGTTGAATTAAACTGAGTTGCTTTGTCTTATAGATCTATAATACGATCTGTAATACGGGCAAAAAAAAAAAAAAAAAATAAATAAATATATATATATATATATATATATATATATATATATATATATATATATATATATATATATATATATATATATATCTTATTATTAAATTATCTTATTATATATGTATATATATATATATATATATATATATATATATATATATATATATATATATATATATATATATATATATATATATATATATATATATATATATACATATATATATATAAGATAATTTAATATATATTGACCACTTTTAATTATGGAAATACAGAAACACTCTTCTGTGACCCTTCATGAGATGTTAAAGCTTTAAAGATTGTTGCTTTCTTGGTCTTAGAAGCACCAGTGAACGCATATGGATTCTGAACACATTTTGTTGTTTCTGTATTTTATTGGACTTTTTGTCATGAATCCAATCCCACGTACTTACCTGAGTTTCCGTGCAGTTTCAGCAAGTATGTTGAAATTCACCTTTACAGGGTCAATGTACTCTTACACCTGCACTCTACATAATCACATGGGGAATTTATGTTAAGGGGAAAAATGAAGGACTATATTTCACAGCTTTTCCTCTATAATTCTAATATTAGCCTATGTAATATAAATCTTGCTTCTGTAGCTTCTCTGTGTGCTCGCGCCTCTTTTGTCATTACTCTTTTTCTGACCGAACGCAGTGTCCACGAAGTAGCCCGTTTTTCATTCTTATACAAATGCGCTTCCCAGTGTCTAAAAAGTAAATGGCAGATGTTTTGCAATTCAAGGCGCATCACTGACCAAAGATTTAGTGCCGAACAATGAGACGGCTTCTCTTTTGTTAGGTCTCTTGTGTTTCCCAAGAGGAGCCTGGACAAAGGCTTCATCCTTCAGCGGGTTATAAAGTTACTTTCCGCCAGTTCATTTCAGAGCTTGAGAAAACCCAAAGCGATGTTAATGCGCGCCTCTCGCCTTTTCAGCCCCTAACCCCGGTGCACACAGCCAAACACAGGCCATTGTGCGCCTGCACCAAAATAAAGACTCTTAAATAACCTACAGACTAGTCTATAGAAATTCATGATAGAACGTGTTTGATCAGACCAAAGCAAACAGAGACGTGAAGTGCCTTTAAAAAAAAAACAAAAAAACCCCAAAACTTTTATCTCATGCGGGTTATATGACATTTTGTATTACATTCGTGTGCGCTGATTGTTTGTGCACAGTATGCTTGGGTTTGGTGTGGAGAGCCATTTGATTCCTTTAATTTTGGATTGAATCTCTGAATGGTTTTAAGGCGGTTCTGCGATTTGTTTCGCATTCAGATGACCTGTGCTACTGTTCAAGGATGGCCTGCGTTAAGTTATTTTGCATACGATATATGAAAACCATATCACTTGGATATAATGCAATATTTGAGACGATGCTGCACATAGTCAGTTATAGACAAATATAGATATTTATTTTACCATTGCTTTTCTGTGAAGCATATGTAGGTCTATTCACACACACACACAAAGCAGGCAGCAAACTTCAGTGCGCCCAAATTCAGTTTAGGGTGGCTATGTTGGCCTTCCCTGTACAATGGCCAACACTGGGCCAACACTGACCCAATGGAATGACTGACATTGGCAAAGTGGATTTAAAGTTGGCTGATAGATTATTGGCCCTGGTGTTGCAAAGTTGGCCAAGTGGACAAAATGAAGTTGGTCTAACTGTGCCAAATCATGCCTTAAATCAGCATGCCTTAAATCGGCGGCCTGGAAATTTCCTTAAGACCTTGATTTTATTGTTTACTTTCTAAATGCCTAGCACTAGTCTATAATGCTATGCAAAATATTACATTGCAGTTATATTTTAAAAAGAGACATTTTAGGTATTCAAAAAGAGACTTTTAAAAAGAGACAAGAGTTAAAAAGGGACATATATAGCCTACCTTACTATGTCAAATGTAATGGGATATCAGGTAAATTAGGACACAATAACTAAGCAGTATTTATCTTATGGTCTGATTAAGAAAAGGTTCAAACTTATGTTAGTAAGCCCTTACACTGGCGCTGCTTGATAAGAGAAGTAACATGACTTAGGCTCAAATTCATGGAAAAATATGGGTGTGTGTGCTCAGATTCAAGCGTCAAACTAGAGATGTCAAATGCTTGGGCTAGTTTTCTTTATAATGTAAAAGAAATGTGATGAGTAATATCTTTCACATGTTTATCACGCGTTAGTGATTGATCTGTTAAACATTTTGGTCTTACGTATGTGAAAGCTGAAAGTATGAGATTCATTAAAAAAAACAAAACAAAAGAAAACACATAAACACTTATCTAGAAGGTTAGCTGATGATGATCACAGAAAAGGAAATTCACCACGTGTGCGCATCTCCTTCAATTCATGTTCCTGTAGGTGCTTTGTCTTTACATTCACGTGCTAATGAAAAAAAATAATATATTTCCCTGAGAAAGAAAAAAAGTTTATTGCAGGTAATTGTATAATTACCTCACTAATTGTTGTTAACAAGTCTCAGAATGCGTGAAATGACTGTAGGATGCCCCTGCTGAGTGAGGCTAGAAAAAGGCGCTGAGGGTTAATGAGTTACAGAGAATGAAAAGTGAAAGCGGCCCCGGGGCCGAGGAGCCTTTTCATAAGCATACACTCAACTTGTTGTTTCAACGCGGCTCATTATTATGCAAGAGCACGGGTACAAGTCGTTCCTGCTTCATTGTTATTGACGAGGCTCTTTTAAAGGGGTTAAGGAGGGAATCTTTGATCTAGCACGAAATTAGGTGTCATGATTTTTATTTGATTTTTTTTGTAATTTTCACAAAGCTGAAATATAATGTGTAAACATTTAATTCGAATATTTCAGCTTCGAGAAACAGATTTTCTTATTACATTGTTATTACCGGGTGTTTAAACAGGAATCTTATCACTTTGGCTTAACGTTTATACTATTTTAATGTTTACTTTGCAATTCTGAACCAAAGATAATAATAATACAATCATTCATTTCTACTGAAATGTATAATTTTCTGAATATCTATTAATATTTTAGCAGTGATAAAAATAAAACCTCACAAATCATATAGGAGGAAAGAAAAGGGTGTTAAACTTTTGCTCTCTGAACATTGCACTAATAC
>JAUCMX010000007.1:7606003-7693503 GCA_033459395.1 Hemibagrus guttatus
GGATCTTAATAAGTATTGTACATATATAATGTATAAACAATGCATTTAAGTTACATTCATGGATCAGGATTAGTTTATTGGATAACGTTTTAGATAAAAGATACACAGCAACAATTAAAGGCCTTTATTTCTTAGTGTGTAAAATACTAAAAGCAGACTTGTGACAGGAAAACCAACATAAAGTGTTGACTATCACAATCCAGCAAAGCAGTTTAAATGGGTCATGGCCTAAATTTTGTCCTGCAATCAGAAAATACAGATGTTTTTCATTAAAAAATGATTCTCTGATTTAAACTTCTTGCTCACTGGCTCCTGTCAGATACAGCAACAGAATAAAGCTGAAGAGAGGATGGCCCCATGTGGTGAGGAGAATCACTGGCATGCCTCTGCCACTTTTTACTGGCCTATTCACAAGCAGCTGTGTGCTGAGGACAGTTAAAGGAGGTGACTATGCAACACAGTGAAAAAGGCTATCATCTGTTTTTCCTCCCTATTTGTAAATTAGCTTTCACGGAAAGAAACAGAAACTCCACCATGAAACACATTCAATATGTTTGAAATATTTATGATGTGACTAAACATTATAAAAGATTACTGTGCATTGTACTGCTTACTGTTGTCAGTAAAGTACTGTAAACAACAGTATAATATATTTATACTATATATCTTACAAAATATTGTATATAATAAGGTGTGTGGTTTGCATATTCTCCCTGTGCTTGGTGGGTTTCTTCCCACAGTCCAAGGACATGCTTCTAGGAGTCTTTAAATTGCCCGTAGTGTGTGAGGGAATGAGTGTGTGTATATCCTGCCTTGATGCCTGAGATAGGCTCCCCGTGACCCAATGATAGATCGGATAAGCGGTACTGTCACGACTCGCGCTAGAGGTGACCGCGAGAGGGAGCCCTCGCCCGTGTTTTGAAGCCGCTTCCGGTTCACGGCCGGCGCGAAGTAATATTTCTTATGGGATTTACCGAGCGCTTACGTACTGCTATTTCGGATTGGATTTTTGTGAATGACCTGGACTGTTTATTGTTGCCGCTTTCGTTTTGCCCTGGATATTTCTATTATCGGATTATTGACCTCGGACTGTTTACAGACTTTCGCTTTTGGATTATCCCCTTTTGTACTTTCGCTCGGATTATTGTCTTCCTGGTTTCGACCCTCTTTCTGTCCCTTATTTCCCGAACTGTCTGTGTCCCGTCGCCAGCTCGGCGAATGGATCCGGCCACTTCCGCCTCTGGCGGCCAGCCGCAACAGATTACTTCGCCTATCACGGATCCAGCGGAGCTGCATGATATCATCGTGCGGCAAGGAGCGATCATTCGCTCCTATCAGGATCAGGCGCTGCAAGCCCAGCTAAGTGGCGCGAGTATCGCGGCACCCATTGATCCACCATCTGCACGCGGTGAGTCACCCCGGCTGGCTTTGCCAGAAAAGTTTGATGGGTCTGCTGACCGTTGTCGCGGGTTCTTACGTCAATGCGAGGCTTTCTTTTCGCACCAGCCGGGGATGTATCGTGAAGAGGGGACTAAATGTGCCTTTTTACTCTCGCTCATGACGGATAGGGCTCTAGAATGGGCTTTGGCCGTCTGGGACGCTGATCCGCAGGTAAAATTGTCCTTTGCTTATTTCGCGGGGATGATTAGGGAGGTTTTTGAATATCCTGCGGGCGGCAAGGACATCTCCCTCCAACCCAGGGCTCCGAGACCGCAGCTGACTATGCCATCAGGTTCCGCACCCTGGCGGCCCAGTCTGGCTGGAATGACGTGGCACTTTGGGCCGTGTTCCACGCTGGTCTGAACCCCGGTCTCCAGGCTGAGCTAGCGTGCCATACGGAGGCAACCTCCTTGTCTCAATTCGTGTCTACGACCATCAGACTGGACAATCTGCGGCGCCAACACCACACGGGGACCCAAGCCTCTGCCTCTGCTTGCCCCAGAGTACGCACGGATTACCCTGAACATCGGGAGGAGGCAACTGAGCCCATGGAACTAGGGAGATCCAGGTTGGCTGCACAGGGACACCGGCCTCGCGGTCAGATACGGTTGTGTTACAACTATGGGGCCTCCAGACATTTGAGTCCTCGGTGCCCAGAAAGATCCTCATCGGCCCAGGTGGGTGGCAGTTCCCTGTTTTTTAGTCTGACGGTGCCAGTGTCTCTCCGTTTTTCTGATCGCTGGTTCTCTGTTACAGCGTTAATTGACTCTGGAGCAGCCATGAACCTCATAGATGGGGCGTTGGTGGAGGAACTCGGGATCCCCACCTTCCCCTGCGTACCATCATTGAGGATCACGGCCAATGACAGTCAGCCCATTGGGAAGGGCTACCTAACACATCAGACAGAGCTCTTGGACTTCTGAGTAGGGCTCTTCCACCACGAACAGTTGGCCTTTTACGTCACCATGTCACCAGCGAATCCTGTGATCCTGGGCTTCCCGTGGCTGAGGCACCACGACCCCCAAATATCATGGCGCTCGGGGGAGCTAGCCCGCTGGTCGCCTACCTGCCTCAAGGGGTGCCTACGGGACCCAGTGCCTAGGCCCTGTGGGACTTCCCGTGTGGACGAAATGACTTCTGCAGCTCACGGACACCTCCCGCACCAGTACATTGATTTCAGGGAGGTTTTCAGTGAGGAGAGGGCGGCACGCTTGCCGTCACATCAGGTCTGGGATTGTGCTTTAGACCTGCTGCCCAACACATCTCTCCCTAAGGGGCGGGTCTACCCTCTTCCTCTTCCTGAGTCTAAAGCCATGGAGGAGTATATCGAGACTGCCCTGGCCGCGGGGCACATTTGACCATCCACCTCCCCAGCGGCAGCAGGGTTCTTCTTCGTCGGGAAAAGGAATGGGGGCCTTTGGCCCTGTATCGACTACAGGGGGTTGAACGGCATCACCATTCGCTATCCCTACCCTTTGCCCCTGGTACCCGCTGCACTGGAGCAACTGAGGGGTGCAAGGGTGTTCACCAAACTAGACCTCAGGAGTGCCTACAACCTGGTGCGTATCCGTGAGGGGGATGAGTGGAAGACCGCTTTTCACACTACTAGTGGCCACTACGAGTATTGTGTGATGCCATTTGGCCTCATGAATGCCCCAGCAGTGTTCCAGGCCCTCATTAATGTGGTTTTCCAGGACCTACTGGGGAAAGGGGTCATCGCTTACATTGACGATATATTGGTGTACTCTTCTTCTATTTAGGAGCATGTGTGTATGGTTCGGGAGGTGCTTGGTAGACTGCAGCAGCACCACCTATATGTGAAGCTGGAGAAATGTGAGTTTCATCAATCCACAGTGACGTTCCTGGGGTACGTGATCTCCCGACATGGGGTGGAGATGGACGTGGTTAAAGTCCAGGCGGTGACTGAGTGGCCTGCTCCTACCTCGGTGCGGGAGCTACAGCGTTTCCTGGGCTTCGCCAACTTTTACCGGAGGTTCATCCGGAATTACAGTTCAGTGGCCGGTCCATTGACGTTGCTACTCAGGGGTAAACCCAAGAAGCTGACCTGGACAGATCTGGTCCGGTCGGCCTTCCAGCAACTAAAGAACTGTTTTACCATGGCTCCTATCTTGCGGCACCCAGATCCGGACCTGCCGTTCGTGGTGGAGGTGGACGCATCCAGCAGTGGACTCGGGGCGGTACTATCCCAGCAGCATGGTGAACCCGGTAAGCTTCATCCCTATGCTTTTTATTCTAGGAAACTGACGAGCGCAGAGGTGAATTACGATGTAGGCAACCGGGAATTGCTCGCCATCAAAGCAGCGCTGGAGGAGTGGCACCACTGGCTGGAGGGAGCACACCATCCTTTCCAGGTGCTCACAGACCACCGCAACCTAGAGTATCTTCGGGGAGCTAAGCGACTGAACCCTCAGCAAGCTAGGTGGGCCATCTTCTTCACTCGCTTTGCGTTTACAGTAACATACCGTCCCGGGTCCAAGAACGGCAAAGCAGATGCGTTGTCTAGACAGTTCGAGGCGGACAACGAGCCGGCTCAGCCAGACGTCATCTTGCCGGCTACAGCAATCCTGGCGCCGGTGCAGTGGAACCTCATCGAGGAGATTCGACGGGCTCACACCAACGAACCACCCCCTGCTGGCTGTCCACCTACCAAACTCTTCGTGCCCCTACGCTTCCGACAGCAGGTTATGCAGTGGGTGCACGAGGCCCCCAGCTCCGGACACCCAGGCATTCGCCGATCTACCCAGCTCGTCCGCAACCAGTTCTGGTGGTCCTCCCTGGGTTCGGATGTGGAGGAGTACGTCAGGTCGTGCCCCACGTGCGCGCAGGTGCGGACCAGTCGTTTACTTCCGGAGGGGCTGCTGGAACCCCTTCCAGTCCCTCGATGCCCCTGGTCGCACCTGTCGGTGGACTTCCTGACCGATCTGCCAGACTCCGGAGGCTTTACGACAGTGATGGTGGTGGTAGATTTTTTCTCAAAGGGGTGTAAGCTGATCCCTCTCAAGGGTTTACCCACGGCCATGCAGTCTGCGGAGGCCATGTTTAATCATGTGTTTCGCAACTTCGGCCTGCCCGAGGACATTGTTTCAGATCGGGGCCCGCAGTTTACCTCCCGGGTGTGGGGGTCGCTGTGTGCGAGATTGGGCATTGGGGTTAGCCTGAGTTCGGGCTACCACCCCCAGTCGAACGGGCAGGCGGAGTGCCTTAATCAAGAGATCGGCCGTTTCCTCAGGACGTACTGTAGCCGGGAGCAACACCGATGGAGTGGTTTCCGGGCCGTGGGCCGAATACACCCAGAACTCTCTCATCCACTCCTCCACGGGGCTGACGCCATTTCAGTGCGTACTGGGGTATCAGCCACCACTGTTCCCCTGGTCGGGGGAGCCGTCCGATGTTCCGGCTGTGGAGGAGTGGTATCGGCTAAGTCAGGAGGTGTGGGAACGAGCCCATGTGCGTCTACAAAGGGCAGTGAGGAGACAAAGAATTCAGGCTGACCGACGCCGTCGTCCGCACCCCTCCTACCAGGTGGGACAGAAGGTGTGGCTGTCGACACGGAACCTGCGTCTGAAGCTGCTCTGCCGGAAACTCAACCCTAAATTCGTTGGTCCTTTTGAGATTGTCCGACAGGTGAATCCTGTGGCGTACCGACTTCGGCTCCCGGCATCCTACCGTATATGCCCCACCTTCCATGTTTCCCTCCTCAAGCCAGCACACTCGTCCGCCGTGGAGACAGGGGCCTGTGAGGAGCCACCGCCACCTCTGGACATCGAGGGGTCCCCGGCGTACCGGGTACGGTCCCTTCTGAACTCCAGGCGGGTTCGGTCCCGCCTTCAATACCTCGTGGACTGGCAGGGGTACGGCCCCGAGGAACGTTCGTGGGCGGAGGCCGCCGACATCCTGGATCCGTTGCTCGTGGAGGATTTCCACTGCGACCATCCGAACAAGCCCGCACCGCGTTCTAGGGGGCGTCCTCGGCGTAGAACCCCAGGAGGTGTTCCTAGAGGCGGGGGCTCTGTCACGACTCACGCTAGAGGTGACCGCGAGAGGGAGCCCTCGCCCGTGTTTTGAAGCCGCTTCCGGTTCACAGGGGGATTTAAAAATGGTGCGCACTTCCTGGCCGGCGCAAAGTAATATTTCTTATGGGATTTACCAAGCGCTTGCGTACTGCTATTTCGGATTGGATTTTTGTGAATGACCTGGACTGTTTATTGTTGCCGCTTTCGTTTTGTCCTGGATATTTCTATTATCGGATTATTGACCTCGGACTGTTTACGGACTTTCGCTTTTGGATTATCCCCTTTTGTACTTTCGTTCGGATTATTGTCTTCCTGGTTTCGACCCTCTTTCTGTCCCCGATTTCCCGAACTGTCTGTGTCCTGTCGCCAGCTCGGCGAATGAATCTGGTCACTTCCGCCTCTGGCGGCCAGCCGCAACAGGTACAGACAATGGAATTAGAATACACAAACCAGTGCATTTCCTCATTTGATGCTTTAAAAATGGGACTTACACATTATGCAGGATACAATTGAGCTGAAGGTCAAGTGTCCTACCACATACAAACAAGAATTTCATTCATATTTCTGGAGCATGGACATTGTGCACTTCATATCTCTGCTTCCTCTTTCCTGATCTTTGCATCTTAGCAGAGTATAGTTAGTTAATGCTTTCAGCTGCTCCCTGTTCGGGGTCGCCACAGCGGACCAACTGGTCCGCACATCAACTTGGCAAATGTTTTACACCGGATGCCCTTCCTGACGCAACCCTCCCATTTTTCCGGGCTTGGGACCGGCACTGCATCCAGTGGCTGGGGTTGAGGCATTGGCTGGGAATCGAACATGGGCCTTTCGCATGATAGGCGAGTAACCTACCACTGAGCCACCAATGCCCCTGTGAATAGAAATTCTGTACCTTGCACACACTATCTGTCCTTACACTTTGAAATGTATTTGAAATTTATTTGGAATAAACAATCTCTGGCAGCTGGTAGATATTTTTAAACTAGCTCAATCTGGCAACTCTCCTGTCTACTGCTCTTCTCCTGAGTATGGGGCAGCATGATTTCTTCCCCAACAAGCTTCTGCTAAACATTTAAAATGTAGCTGGGAGTTAGAGTGTTTAGTATAGGCAAGGTATCAGCTCAAAGTGCTCTAGTGTTTTTTAAATTATTTTTATTTTTATTTACATATAAAATATCTAAATAAAATACTTTTGAACATTTATACATGTATGTATGGCAAACTAGTTTGCATTGAGTTGTGCAGAAAATGAGTAAATAATTGCCGTTTCTGAATATCTCCCTTTTCATGTTGAGATGCAATAATCTACATATTATCATTATTACCACTGTTCTGATTTATACAAGCTTCCATGCATGATTTTTTAAAAAATTTCTTCATGAAACATCAATCAAGTATGTTCACCTATAGAGGAGGTGGTTATAAAGGCCAAAACAGAGTTGCCAGATTGTTGGTTTCCAATCTAGACATAATTATAAATACAAGCTGACAAACAACTAGAACCCATGCATCCCAACCTCAAATGACATACAGTATTACTGTGGTGTGAAAAAGTGTTGGCCCCCTTCCTGATTTCTTATTTTTTTGCATGTTTGTCACACTTTAATGTTTCAGATAATCAAACACATTAAATATTAGTCAAAGATAACACAAGTGAACACATCATGCTGTTTTTAAATGAAGGTTTTTATTATTAAGGGAAAACAAAATCCAAAACTACATGGCCCTGTGTGAAAAAGTGTTTGCCCCCTAAGCCTAATAACTGGTTGGGCCACCCTTAGCAGCAAAAACTGCAATCAAGCATTTTCCATAACTTGCAATGAGTCTGCTACAGCACTGTGGAGGAATTTTGGCCCACTCCTCTTTGCAGAATTGTTGTAATTCAGCCACATTGGAGGGTTTTCGAGCATGAACCACCTTTTTAAAGTCATGCCACAGCATCTCAATCGGACTGAGGTCAGGACTTTGACTAGGCCACTCCAAAGTCTTCATTTTGTTTTTCTTCAGCCATTCAGAGGTGGACTTGCTGGTGTGTTTTGGATCATTGTCTTGCTGAAGAACCTAAGTTCGCTTTAGTTTGAGGTCACAAACAGATGGCCGGACATTGTCCTTCAGGATTTTTTGGTAGACAGCAGAATTCATGGTTCCATTTATCACAGCAAGTCTTCCAGGTCCTGAAGCAGCAAAACAGCCCCAGTCCATCACACTATTACCACCATATTTTACTGTTGGTATGATGTTCTTCTTCTGAAATGCGGTGTTACTTTTATGCCAGACGTAAAGGGACACAGACCTTCCAAAAAGTTCAATTTTTGTCTCGTCAGTCCACAGAGTATTTTCCCAAAAGTCTTGGGGATCATCAAGATGTTTTCTGGCAAAACTGAGATGAGCCTTTATGTTCTTTTTGCTCAGCAGCAGTTTTCATCTTGGAACTCTGCCATGCAAACCATTTTTACCCAGTCTCTTTCTTATGGTGGAGTCATGAACACTCACCTTAACTGAGGCAAGTGAGGCCTGCAGTTCTTTGGATGTTGTTGTGGGGTCTTTTGTGACCTCCTGGATGAGTTGTCGCTGCGCTCTTGGGGTAATTTTGGTCAGCCGGCCACTCCTGGGAAGGTTCTCCACTGTTCCATGTTTTTGCCATTTGTAGATAATGGCTCTCACTGTGGTTCACGGCAGTCCCAAAGCTTTAGAAATGGCTTTATAACCTTTTCCAGACTGATAGATCTCAATTACTTTCTTTCTCATTTGTTTTTGAATTTCTTTGGATCTCGGCATGATGTCTAGCTTTTGAGGATCTTTTGGTCTACTTCACTTTGTCAGGCAGGTCCTATTTAAGTGAGTTCTTGACTTCGAACAGGTGTGGCAGTAATCAGGCCTGGGTGTGGCTAGAGAAATTGAACTCAGGTGTGATAAACCACAGTTAAATTATGTTTTAACAGGGGGGCAAACACTTTTTCACACAGGGCCATGTAGTTTTGGATTTTGTTTTCCCTTAATAATAAAAACCTTCATTTAAAAACTGCATGATGTGTTTACTTGTGTTATCTTTGACTAATATTTAAATGTGTTTGATTATCTGAAACATTAAAGTGTGACAAACATGCAAAAAAATAAGAAATCAGGAAGGGGGCCAACACTTTTTCACACCACTGTATATTAAATACAGGTTTAGTATATATCAACCTACATGTATCTGTTTCCAGATCATTGGTTTAAAATAAGACATGATCTGGCAACCCTGTAAAAAACAGTATGCTTTTAATCGGTAATGGAGGCAGAGCAAATACCATGTAGTGGCAAAAGATACAGTATATGGACTTTGTGTGAGAAGGAAAAAGTCGGATAACCAGCGTTAAAAAGTGAAAAAGACATTTATAAATTTACTAGTCTGTTATTTAACTTTGTTGTGCAGATGGAAAAGCAGCAAACCTTAAAATTGGAGGATCCAATCATGTGGTACGTCTATGATTATCAAGGGTCTCCTTGAGGATTATAGCAACACGCTCTTTAAATAAGAACTCAAACATGGATAAACACATAGTCACCAGTGAATTCCATTAATTTCCACAAGCTTTCTTTTGTTTAATTAAAAATGGAATGGAATTCAAATAAAGAGCCGTCTTTTCCGAAACAACGATATCAGACTGTATTTTTCCTTTTTAATAGGAGTCGCCTTTTGTCCCTAAACATGCAAGCTTAAAAGTTTCACCTGAGCACAAGCCACAATGCTAAACAGCAATCTGATTGATGCTTGATGAAACTCAGGCACAGGACTTTTTTGGATGCTCTTAGGAAGGGCTTCCAAGCAGCTCTTGAAGGCAATGGTGTTGCATGGTTGATGTTGATTTTTTTTTTCAATTTTGCAATGACAATATTCTGCTTTCCTTTTTCCCTCCTTCACCATTCATCTCAGTGTGCTTATGAATCCAATTCAAGTTTCCAACTGTGAAACGCTTTGTTATGAAGGAAACGGTATCTTATAGTCAGCGGGAGAAAAGAGGGATGAAGCATAACTGGTTACCATGGCACCTGCGGATGAATAAAAGCATAGAAAAGCATAGACTAGTGGAGGTGACAAGTGCTGGTAGAGAGTAATGCACTGAGGACTGAGGCAGCAGAGCTGAGTTCAAATAGAATTGTGGTGATTTAATGGATAAATAACTGTGTATGGCATATACTGTACATAGCCAAATACACATTTGAAAAAGAAACCACTGAAATGTAGAACTTGTTTTAATAAAATGGTTAGCATTAAGAGCTCATTTTAGGACTTGGATGTCTTCTCTGTCAAAAAAATAAATAAATTACTCCACCATTCAAGTTCTCCCAAATGTTCTCAACATTTATCTCAAAGGCATCTGTTACTTCAAAACAAATATGAGCAGTGAAAACTGGGAATATTGAAACTTTATAAAAGATTCATTAGAATAAAACTTAAACTATGGTTTAGTGTTTTCAAATCATTTGTGTATGAAATAAAAATGCTGAAAATGAAAATGATTCACTCTGATTTACAGAAATTTTTTTGTTGTTGTTGTTTGGTGCAAATTATATCATATCTACTGTACATTTATAGAATCAGGTTTATAAAATAATAACAGAATAACAAAGCACACAATCATAAACAACAGAAACAGTGAAAAGAGTGGAATAGGAATCCTGTAAAAAGTTTAAATGGCTAGTTGTGGCTATTGTAAACACCAGCTGAAAAAAAAGGCCATTTTCTACTTTCAGAATTCTCTCTAAGTTGAAATATTAACTTTGAAGAATGCAATACAAGATTAGCATGTTTTGTATATTTGTAACATTTAAAAATAGCTATAAAAGAATGTACGTATCTCCGCCTTAGACCACTTCTCAAGACTCGATCACGAAGTGTCCATGTTACAAAAACATTCCACTTGAATATGTATAACAAGAATACTCATATCAATAATAAGAGATGTGTGTACGACATATAATAATAATAATAATAATAATCATAATAATAGTAATAATAATTATTATTATTATTATAAAAGCTCCAGGATCTTAGTTTGTCGATCCGATGGAACCCGAATGAAATGCGGTATATCTTGACGACGGTGATTGTGAGTTTCTGAAACTGTTCATGCTCCCTTGGATTTCGCTCTTAGTCACATTTGTGTCCCCTTGTCCTGATTTTCCCCTGAGTGACGAGTGTGCTGCTGTCCACACACTCTGGCCTGTTAAAATCAGTTCAGAAGCACGTTTTCCGTCCCGCCGCTGCTCTCGACTCCCTTTATCAGAGCCACACTCGCCCAGACCCACTTCTTCTGCTTTCCCCCTGCTGTTACTGTCCTTTCTCGGTGAGCCCTGGTGCAGTTCAGTGCGTGAACCCTTGTGTTCTGAGGCACGCCGTAGGGCTTGAGGCTCCCGCTCGAAATGTGTGAGCGGGAAATGGGGTAGCAAAATAATCTGACGTTCTTGAGTGCCGGAAACTAATGAGAGTGCAGAAGCACGGCGGGGACTCCTGATCGGGCTGGCCAGAGGTGTTTCATCGATGAAGTTGATCACCTCGTCACGGCTGAAGCAGCCCAAATTGTCCTCGGAGCGCTGGGGTCGCGGGAGCGAGCGTGTCCCGTCGGAGCTCCTACGTGCGCGTTGATGGCGGTTGCTCTCCTCGTGGTACGATGCCAGGCTGCTGCGCCGCCTCTCGTGGCGGTTTGAGGTGTAACGTGGTACACCCATCATGTCCTCGGTGGAGCCCCAGCGGTGCAGGTAGGAAGGAATCTGCCCTGTGGTCCACATGTCGGTTTCGTCGTGGGAGTATCTTCTTGTAGGGGGCACCTGATGTAGACACAGAAACAGACCATGTGGATCGTTTAGTAAACAGAATTCACGTTATTTGTATCATTCTGCAGTTCATGGTCAAGTTACTAACATCTAGAGCATGCTCTCAAAATCCATTAACCGTTGCTTAATCTATGTCATTAAAAATGTCAGGTCATGTGAATTAACACGGGATGATAACCTGGCAAGTTAGGCATAGGAGCTACACTCAGTGGCCACTTTACTTAGCTACACACATTCGCCTTTGATCAGGCACATCCAACACACCGGTCTGCTTTCTGACTGTATTCTATCTCTTGCTACCAGAATTTGTGGTAGTGCAGGTGTATCAGGTGGAGCAGTTTGGGGTTTTCAAACAACTTGTGGCTCAGTAGATAAGGCATAAAAGTTTGAAGTTCAGATCCCAGCAACCACCATGCTGCTGTTGAGTCTTTCATCAAGCCTTTTACCACTAAGGTTGTATCCTGTCTCAAGTGTAAGTTGGCCTAGATAAAAGTGTTTGCTAAGTGAGTTTGGACATGTTTTGGATTGCTAAAGTGAGAAGCCAAAAAATAACCATCGATAAAGGGGTAGATGAGAAAAATTGTTAATCGTTTGTACAGTTTTTTTTTTAAAAAAAAACAAGAGAAAAGTTGCTACACCTGATACACTCATAACATAGTGTCATTGTCACTGTTATGCCTGTTAATATAACATCTGGCAGCAACAGATTTGTGCGATACTGATATTTCCCTTCTCAAAAATCACTATTAACGATTTAATCATCCAGAACCAACAGCTTAAAAAAGACTAAAGACTACGAGAGGGACTAATAGTATTACCAGCTGCGTAGTCGGGAACTGCTTGCTAGCAACGGCAACCATGAAAACCCACAGTATGTCTAATGTCAACATTTGCACTGTTGAACATCTGACCACTAACAGCACAGGACAACAATTGTAGTTCTTTTTCGAATTATCATTAGCATTAAAATGCTTTGTAAAGTGTTACATTTGACACTTCTGAAGCTAGAAAGTGACGACGCCCAGGTGGGGCTTCAATGTAGTGGCAGAATTTGAAACAGAAATCTTGTTCAAATTATTCCATGTGCCATTTGGCTACTCTCCTGTTTTTATTTGGAATACTTTTATTATATAGCAGGCTGGCAGGTTGGGTTATATGATATAATTTGAGTCAACGTCACTGAACACTGTGGCAGTGTCAGATGCTCTAGGGACAATTAAATGGTTATATTGCACAAACCCAGTCAACAGTGGTCCCTTTCCAGTGATGCGTGGAGGTGACTGAGGGCATACAAGCTCCATAGCCACAAAAGGCTTACAGTCAGTAATTTTACACTTTAAAAAGTACGATATCTAAACGGGCCCATAAATATAATCTGCATACGCACAATATAAACTGACCACTGAGTGTATAGAAAGCTTACTCCTTTATATACCCTCTCAGAACCCCTCTATAGTCAAAATCAAGCCATAATCGCTGGTTCTATAGATTTAATACTCACATTCCACATTGTTCTGAGAACTACACAAGAAAAATATATTGATTAAAGATTTTTTTGGACAAAAGTGTACATACATAAGAGAATGGGACAGCGGCTAAGGCTGTATGGTGGCTTTGTTCTTGTGAAGAGGAGCGCACAGTGTTGGCGGGTGACTGGCTGGAAGCGGGTGTGTGAGAACTTTAGCCAGCAGAGGGAAGCAAAGCATTTTTATATGAGCAATGGAGTACAAATGCACTGCTTGGTTATGGCACGGGTGGTCAGAGTTAGATGAAAGGACTAGCGCTTGGGCAGGACGGTCCATCGAGCCAGTGAAATAATACGCCGTGTTTTACTGCGATTAGTTTATTCCTGTTAAGCTGCTTCCCAGTTTGTTTTTTACATTTACAGCATAAACGCCATATCCACAGTGATAAGCATTTGATCATTTCAAATTGATTTATAACACTGGTTTCATTTACAGACATTCAAATGAGCTTAGATTCTCCATAGAGTTACACTAGAAGAAAAAAAATAATAATGTTTTTGCTTTAGAATATTCCAGCAGTATGGGACATTTCCATTTACATTCCCACTGATTTATCTTGAATGTCATTTTTCTCCACTTTCAATATGGAAAAATACAAGCCAACTGTACAGATGCTATGTTCATCCCTCGGGTTTTGTTACATAACACTATGTGCTGTGTCTCAAACTGAGAGGCAGCAATTAAAACATTATTTTCTCAAAAAAAAGAAACGTTTATAGAGACTGTTTATAAGTATGCCGGTTAACTTAGCAGAACCGAATCTAATCACTGAAAACGCATATTATTCTGCTGGCTCATTGCCACGTCAAAGCAAAAAATGAGTTTAGAATTATGGAAAGAGCATCAGCATTTTATTGCAAAATGTCACTACCATGACTTATTAAAGAAAAGTTGCACTTGATTTATTTTGTACTGAAGGATGAGTCTCAGTGATGAATTAGTGGACTAGTGGATGGACTACCTCCAGGCCTGAAGACCCACATAACACCACATTTTAACCCTTAAGGGCTTATAAACATGTCAGGTTAATATCTTTTATATCTATTATATTAAAAGATGCTAATTAATCTGAAATAGGGAGCGTTCAGATATAAGAAACAGTCAGAAGTGTTTCCAGGCTAAGGATGAAGCAGTTTTCGGCACAGTGTGACCTACTTGCCAAAGTGTCAGGAAATTCTGTTTGTGCTGTCTTTGATTCTTGGCTGAAGAGAGTACATTTTTAAAATTTAACGCATGCTGATTATAACCACAGTGCTGCTGAATGCTCGGCTCTGAATCATCAGAAGCTGTTACATTTTTGTTCCAGCTGTGAGGCTGATATCAATGCACTAGTTCTAATACATTACCATTTCTGTAGAAGCGACTTATATAGGGACTTGTGCTGTAATATACATTTAAACATTTTTTTAGTGTGTAATCACTGAAATGTTGAAGTTTTCTGTTAGACGATGGTTATTTAGCACTTTTTTAAGGAGTCTCCAGTGTCAGAAGTTTGCAGCAATCAGAGGTACATTTCTGGCATGGGGACTTTATGCTTTACGGTTTCTTGGTAACATGACAAGCTGTGTTTTATTTAAATATCTTAATAACTTTAAGAAAGGTGAAAAAGAGACAGCTGAAGTTAGGTTATAGGTATATATGGTTATAGAAAGTTCAACAATATTATCTGTAGCTATAAATAAATAAAAAGTGACATGTTCTGGAATGAATTGAAAAATAGTGTTGTGTAAGAGGAATAAAAAAGCACAAGACATGCTTTTATTGGAAAATAATCAACTTTGAGGTGGTAAAAGTAACTCCCTTTCACATCAGGATGCATATCTGATAATATATGATGTAATACAGTAATATATAATAATATCTGATATTTCAAGACATTTATATGATACATATGATATGTATAACCAAATATCGGCTTCCTCACAATCTGTCAGTAAACCAGTAAAAATAATCCCTAAATTTCATTTAATGATACTTTTATTTAACTATTAACACTAAAAATTAAATGTCTTTGAATGTGAAATAAATTTTTAAAAGAAATTAAAGAATAATACACAATATCACAATATTCACAATAATTCTTTTCCTATAGCAGCACACCCTGAAGTGTTTTATTCTATGACAATGTTTTATGATGACTATTTATGAAGCAGTGTTTTTAATTCAAGTCTGTAGAGAATCTCTGCCATAATAACTGAGTTATAGATCATTCTGAAAATAGCAACAGACTATTCATGTGATTTGATTTGTACGGCTTTTCACACTGCGCTTAATCCCGGGCTATTGTCGTTATAATCCCAGGTAGAGGAGTGGAATTTAGAAGTGGAGTTAGCATCACTTTCTTCCGTTGGGTTATGAAACCCTGCTTTGAAGCAGAGTGAGCAGCTTTTGTGGTGTTAAACCCTGCATTGCAGTGCCAAACATGTACAGTGTGAATGCGGTTTTAGAATGTTAGGGGAAAATGCTTAGCATCAGAAACTGTCTGAATGTTACAAATAAATGCTTAGCATCAGAAACTGTCTGAATGTTACAAATAAATGCTTAGCATCAGAAATTGAATTGCGCACAACTTTATATCACGTGAAAATCTGGAAGTAGTATCACTTTGCCAAAACGGCTCGGTAGCATCATGGGACAAAACACTGAACGTCACAGAAGGTTTATGTGATAAACTTAAAAAGACCTAAAAAGATTTAAAAGCTGTGAAAGAAAACAATGCCTGCTTGGGCACAGAACAGCAGCTCAGTCCTTTTTTCATCACTTGTGCGAAAGAATGAGAGAAGCCGTTATTTAAACTGGTCGAGTTCTGTATTTATCTAATCATGTTTGTTGTGTAGTGGAAATTTTTAAGTTTAACCTTATGAGTGTTCGTGTGTTATTTTAGAGGAAAAGTACTCTGTGTGCATGACCAATGCGGGAGAGCAGATATAACTGCAGAAGGAAAGAAACATGAATCTGTCCTAATCGCAAGATAAGGTGAATTTGTAAGAAAGGTTTCAGCACATCTATCTGCTGACTTTTGGCAATTGTGTTCGAACAAGGAGACTTTTGTGAGCTAATCAGAAGAGATAGTTACTTTCATGTATGTGACTATGGTCTTGGCAGTATTATAAACCATTGTGTGCTTTTTCAGCTGGGCTTCTCGGCCTTTAGAGCTTGTGGAGACCTGCTGCAGCAGAAATCACTATTAAAAACCTATTTTGCTCTTACCCCGGTTGTCACTCCTCATGTTAATTTGTCTTATGACTGGATTTCCACCACAGTTGACACGATGAATATGCAAATAAGAAGGTTAGGAATTCCAGGATTTAGTGTTAACCCTGGGTAAAGTATGAAACATGAAAGAAGATAATCCATGATTCTGTTTACTTGGGGTTTAGAGTCACCTAGGTTCAAGTGTGAAAAGCCCTAAGGTGTGCAGATATTCTAATTAGGATATATTTTGTATGAAAAAGTTGGTATTCTCAATATAAATGGACTTACATCCTAATAAGTGACAGGCAGTCATCTGAACGTGTGTAGCATGAAAAATTCACATTTTCCAAACAGCCAAGCACATAATATTTCTTGAATACCAAGTGGGAATATATTAAATTGGCTAAATAACACATTTTGATTCCAGAAGTGGTTATGACAGCATTAGAATATCAAAAGTATTGAGGGCCATTGCAGCATGCACAATTCTCATCTTATAAAGTTGCAAATAAAAGATCACTTCATGGGGAATTAAAATAAAATAAATTAAAAAAAAAAAATTAATGGAAATATACCTGCAAATAGTGCATTTTATCTTCCTGAGGCTCCCTCAATGGATAACACTGGGGGACCCCCCTTTCTAAGGTCGAGAATTCGTACTTGGCAATACGGTCTACCGTCATGATATCAGCAGCGGAGCTATAGTCATAAGGTCTGTCATATATTAAGTCCGGATGAATGCCTCCATCCTGGCTGTTTTCTGCAAATGCAGAAAGCATATATCAGGATTAAAAAAAAGACGTGCTCAGATACACAGACAGACAGACAGACAGACGAATATGTAGAGAGAGAGAAAGAGAGAGACAGTTCACTGTTCTTGGGTTTTGGGCCCGTATTGAAATTTTGATTTCGTTTAATGGTGGGAACGATGGAGCAAAACCAATTACAGATCTTTGACTGCTCTGGTTTCTTGAAAAGGAAGTGGTTGAGAAGTGAACCTCTTTAGATTCACTCCAATGAAATCCAGCTAATTTTTTTTTATTCCATTTGACATTTACAAACTTGACATATTTCAGGAGTTACGTGAGTAACAAGCAGGACTGACTCTTAGCAGGGAAATCAAGCATGGCTAGGGCAGTGTAAAATGCTGATCTTAAGCAAATATGGCCTGGTTGCAGCATGAAGGATGACATTAGCTATTAGCACAGGCAGCTTTGGTAGCATGCAGATCAGTGGCAGATAAAGAACAAGAAACAACCCTTTATACATACACCCAAGCTGTGTTATACAGGGCAAGCCCTCTGAAAAGAAGCAGAAGCACTGGTAACATTAAGATCACAATAAAAACCAATCCATTTGCATTTGATTTTGGATTATTAAGCATGCATCGAGATGAAACGGTTCAATATTTCCGTCTTGCTAATTAACCAAATATTAACACCGTCAAATGATAGAACTGGTTTGTAAACGACCTAAAATTGTGTGGCAGCCTGTGAAAACATTTGATCAAAGTTTTGAATTTTATTTTTTTATCAGCATTACTCATATCAGTCTCTGTCTTATCTCCTGAGCTAAAAGTCACTCATGGCATTTAAATACAAACCTTAACGTTACCTCTTCGCTAAAGTGATCTCTATTGATGCTAATATCAACCTGGAAATAATTTCTTTTTCCCAATTTTGTTTTACTGATATCTTTGTATTAGGTAATTTTATCATTTTAAAATCCTGGAGTACAGAGAGGAAACAAAACAAAAACTTCTTTGTTTTGATGATTATAATGTGACAGTGGAAGAGAATCGAGGCATTTAGCAGCTGATATCTGATGCCAAACTACACTGATTCAATTTCTGTCTGTTTTACTATAGTACGTAGCAAAGATCTGATGACTTGATCAAAGCATGATATTCACTACGGGAGGAAAAAAAAGCACACGTAGCTGGCGAGATCATATTCAGACAAACTGTCTGCGTTTGCTAAACTGGCTCCTCAGCCAACTTGCTATGTGCAGGAAGATGGCCAAGGCAAGGTTAGATAAGAACCTACGTAAAAACAGTTTCAGCTTGTTTTTGGTAAAATATGTTTATGTTTTCAGAACGTAGAGATGTTCAACAGCAGCAGCATCCAACAATATTTTCACAGACCACCACACAATTATTTTCCAGAGTCATTAATATATTAATAATGTCCTGTGACCTGAGATTCTTTCCATGTAATTAAGCAACTGCAAATACTTTAAAATAAACCCAAATAAGTTTTCCCAAATGCACCTTCTATATCAGGTTAAAATAAAATAAAATGAAATAAAATGATTCTTTAAGTTACCTACAGCAGCGGCTCGTGACCACAGATTTCATTGGGGCATTAAATTGAATTAAACTGGGGCATCTATATATATTGTTTCATGTCATACATGTAGTATGTGTTTTCAGTGTCTTTAACAATATTTTTTTAAGTTTAAACTTTTCCAAAATACAAACATACATGATGTTCACTAATTATTGCAACACAAATTTAAATATAGTGTAATAAGATTTTTGCTATTAAAATTATATACGTAACTGAAATAGGAACAAACATCAGAGCATGTAAAAACATCTCCAGGATCCAAAAAACCCCTCAGACTCTTAAGGGTTAATAACTCTGATAGCCTTAAACAAAATGAACTTGAGAGCTGAGTCATGGTACAGGCTACAACGCTGTAAATTTTAAATCGAGATGGAATCAGAGTTGACTAATGCTATAACCTACGATACAACTCACAAGCTTGGGCATGGGGCAGTGTGATTCCTTCCCCAAAGGGCCTTACATTTAGATTTCTGGCATTTATCTAGAGCAACTTACAATTTATGTCATTTTATACAACTGAGCAATTGAGGGTTAAAGGCCTTGCTCAAGGGCCTAGCAGTGGCAGAACTTGGGATTCAAACTCACAACCTCCTGATTAGTGGTCCAGCACCTAAACCACTAAGCTACCACATCCCTGCATACCACATTTCAAATATTATAACCACTAGTTACAATCATAACTTTACAGAACTCAAGAGAGTGTGCTGTAACATGATTGTGCAACAAGACTCCCTGACGATTAACAATCTGTGGAACAGCTGATACATATGGAGAGGCTCTGCCCCACCTGCCTCTATGGACGAGCCGCCACTGGTTCTGTAATGATTCTTTTAAATCATTCTTATTCTCTGAATAGTCTATACCTCTAGTCTGAAGTCTCTGGATAAGTATAAGGACAAGGACAATAGCATGAAACCTTTCAACAGTTTGGATTGAATGATCAACTAGTACAGAATCTAGTATAACTAGTACATATTCAGCATAACATATCATTATACTATATGTTATAGATTCTAACATTGCCTTAACATGAAATAATATTAAGCAGATGATGGATCCACTGAGTATAATCACTGTCTGTCTTAAGAAGATCTCTAAACTGACCCTTGTATCAGTTTCCACACACAGATCCAAAGGAAATTTCCTTTTCCTTCTTTACCCATGTTCTTCCCTCTCCTGGAACCATGCAGAAGTCTTCCCTGTGCTGCTTACCTTCATCCACCTCGTCGTTGGACATAATGGCTACGCATTTCTCCCAGACCACCCTGACATCGGCACGATAGCGGTCACAGGCCCACAGGAACATGGGGAGGAGGATGGACTGGGCTATGGAGCACCACAGCACACACAGGACCATCCAGCTGTAGGAATGGTCGTACTTGAGACTGGCAAAGCTCACCACCTGTGACAAAGATAAACACAACTTATTTGTTATTCATGTATGGGATTAGCCTTGTTCACAGGTCATAGTTCACTTGAGAAACAAAGCGATAAAGCAAAATTAATCACTACTCCATGTTCCATGTCTTTTCCCCTTCAGTGAATTGGCTTTTCATCAGGGGAAAAATGACTGGTGTTTGGTTTGACAACTGCTTTCATTGAGAAAATAGAAAAGATGAGTTTTCAGGAGTCATCCTTATCACCATAGCTAGATAGATGCCTCTCTGCTAAACTGATGAAACACCTACTCAGCAAAGCGAAATCCAAATTTTAATGGTTTTCTCCAATCCTATTAGTCATGCAGCATCGTTCACAGAAATTTCTGCACAAAATAGCTTTCATGTTAAGTTGTATACTATAAAGCGTTTCTGTTGCCAGAACTGACTGTTTGTTGTTGTATCTTTCTTCTCATTCACTACTAAACATCCCTCATGCATTACACAACTGCTTAATAGAGTCAGTGGGAAATCCTGATTGTGAGCGACCAATTATTCATGTTACAGTGCTTTTGTAACCCACTCTATACAAATATGCAAGTAGCAAAAAAGAAAAAAAAAAACACAAGTCAGTGTTGGGACACACCACTTAGAACCTAAATCTACAGATTTGACAAAATCTATAGCATGATTTAGTGGTTATAAAAACAAGTCTATCAGGTGTGCCTCTTGATGATTGCGTGGAGCTGGTGATCTTTAAGATGCTGAGGAAGGAAGGGATTAAGGGGGAAAGAAATCACCTGTTGCAGAGTAAGATATCCTTTTTTGAACATTAAGAGCACCTGTTAACTGTGCATACACAAAGAAATGAATGATAAATAGCTTGTTTTCAGAGTTTCCCAAATAACAGTCATCATTTTAGACTGGAGGACTAGTTCTAAAGGATAAAAAAGTTCTACAGGATAAAAATGCTTTCTGAAAATGAATGAATGAATGAATGAATGAACTGTAAATCATCTGAGGTTTAACCCTTTCTAGCAGTATACTAGCATTCCACTTTATCAATATAAACAAATGAATCATTTTGTTGATTTAAGTATCTTATGAGATTAGTCAGGATACTGTTGGCTTTCTGTATCTAGAGTATCATGACTCTGTGTTTAGCTGCTGGTGAGGAGGGCAAACTCACTGTCACAGTAAAAAAACTTAGTACTACATCACAAATTAATTCAATGTGCAAATTCCAATTATTTTGGAATTCTATTTGAGCTGTACTTGCCTTATATCACATTTCCTCATGTATTTCTTTCTCTATGGTCTACATTTCCACTGAGATATTTAGTTTCCTAGCAATATCTTTCATGTTCCATTAATCTCCAGCCTCCTCTGGCATTAGCTGATTACGCAGTTAGCAAGAAAAAAACCAAACACATTCTCTATAAATATTTCAGCTCCATTACAAGGGGTGCACATTTCTACAATTCATCATTAGGAGGAATTTTCCCAGTAATCGAACTGGAAAAGCTTTCTTTAAGCGTCCGCTTAACACCACTGTACTGGGTGCGAGCCCAGGTGGCCTGGTCTGGGCTTCCTCTCAGTGTCAGTGTTTAATCCCCCGAAGTCAACGTTATGCTAATATTAACATTGAACTCCATGCAAGGATTCTATCCAGCCATATCCACAAATGCACAATCCAGTAGCCGGTTCATATGTGAAAAACCATGTGTAGCATTTGGGCAGCCCATTCAGTGCACTCTCTGTAAAACGCACTGTAATTGAAGTGTGCATGTGACATAGCTGTCAATGCATTTAAATAGCTCATTATGACAGGCCTCGGTTTATGGCACTGGAGCGTTGTACTGGTGTGAATGTTATTGTACATAAGAGTAATGTATATGACTGAATGAAACAGGTGCGTAGTAAACAGAAGAAGATTCTACATGGGGCAGGATGGAGAGAAGTTTTATATATATATATATATATATGCCAATATTATAATTTAGTATTAATGATAAGAATTTGAGATATCTCATGTATCACCAGTATGTAATTTTATTTATTATCATTATTAAAAATAAATAAATGAATGAATAAATAAATAAATAAATAAATAATAATAATAATAATTATAATTAGTTATTATTATTTTTTTATTATTATTATTATTATTATTATTATTATTATTATTATTATTATTATTATTATTATATAAAATTATATATTTTTATTAAAAAATATATAGATTTTTAAATAACAACTACAACCTCAGATTGGAAGAAACCTTAATTTAACAATTTTTTGTAATTCAACTTTTGTTGAATAAAAATCCAATTCATATGTGTGGAATGCTTTGAAGTATATAATATTACTTTTTTTCTTTTTTTTTTTTTTTTACAGAATTTTTATCTTCCTGTTCACAGTTTATTATTGTTGCAGAACTACTCTTCTGCTGCCAACTTGTATGCTGTGATAAAAGTCGATCAATAAACTGGATATTGATCCATCTGGATAAATATTACAATTATTAGCTTTGTGCTGTAGTTGCTTTTATCTGTAACTGTTAAAGAGAATACAAGCCAAGTATATAGCTGAGGTTTAAGGTAGTCCTGGGTCAGACTTAGTCCAGCTACTAGCACAGAAACTAAACGGCAAAATTAAAGTCATTTAAAATGACTTGAAATAATTTGTAAATAGAAATAGATTTTAAACAGATGTCAATCTAAAGGTTTAAGCAGTAAATGAGATGCAGTTTAGTCACATTACACCAATCAGGCATTATGACCACCTGCCTAATATTGTGTTGGTCCTCCTTTTGCTCCCTAAACAGCCCTGACCATAGAGGCATGGACTCCACTAGATCCCTGAAGGTGTGCTGTGGTATCTGGAACCAAGATGTTAGCAGCAGATCCTTTAAGTCCTAAGTTGTGAGGTAGGGGGTCTCCATGTGCCCCCCCTTCGCAACATACAGGACTTAAAGAATACTTTTGATAGATACTGACCACTGCAGACCGGGAACACCCCACAAGAGCTGCAGTTTTGGAGATGCTCTGATCCAGTGGTCTAGCCATCACAATTTGGCTCTTGTCAAACTCGTCAAATCCTTACACTTGCCAATTTTTCCTGCTTTTTAACACATCAACTTTGAGGACAAAATGTTCACTTGCTGCCTAATATATCCCACCCACTAACAGGTGCCATGATGCGGAGATAATCAGTGTTATTCACTTCACCTCTCACTGCTCATAATGTTATGACCCGATTTGATGTATACAAGTGTAAATGCATCTGTTGGTGGCTTTTAGAAAATTAAAATTCACATCATTTATGATATACAGTATATGGTGCAACTGATTAAACAACATTTACACTTCTCTTCAACACTGTCTAACTTAATAGAAGTGTAACTTGTGTTAAAGTATTAAATCTAATGCTGGCACATTGAGTGTTATGAGAATATACAGGGTTTTTGAGCTACTGAGAAGTGACACGTTAATCAAAAAAACATTTTACTGGATCATTATTTTCTTTCAGAAAATCCAGTCTTGGCAGGGAGGCTATGCTGTTTACCTCCCTCTCTCTCTCTCTCTCTCTCTCTCTCTTTCTCTCACACTGTCTCTCTGTCTCTTTCTCATTCTCTGACCCATTTAGCGGCGCAGTAGCTGAGGTTAAATCTAGAAGTTCATTTAATAATAATCAAAAATATCTACATAAGCATCTCCTTGATCCCCTGGGAGCACTGCTCGCCTAATTAAAAGTGAACCAGTGAGGCCTTTGCTTCTGCGTGATGACAATTTTACACTCTCAGCTGAGAGCTTTTCTCAGGCCTCCAGAGACAAATAATCCTGTGGTGTTCCGTCTGCTTCTATTCACCATAGACCTCAATTTTTTCTCTCTCTCTCTATCTCTCTTTTACACACGCCCCACACACTCTCAGACACACACACACACACTCCCTCTCTCTCACACATACACACTCTCAAACGCACACACATTCTTCTATTCTATTTTATCTTCTATTCACCGTAGACCTCAATTTTCTCTCTCTCTCAATTTCAGAAAGCTTCTGAAAGCTTCTGAGGCCTCTCTCTCTCTCTCTCTCTCTCTCTCTCTCTCTCTCTCTCTCTATATTTTTTTTTTTTTATATATCTTTTGATTCTGCAAGAAAAAAACAGACACACACACACTCTCTGTCTCTTAGACAGACACACACACACACTCACTCTCAGACAGACACACACACACACACACGCTCTTTCTCTCTCTCTCTCTCTCAGACAGAAACACACACACACTCTAGAGGAACTTTTTCCTCTGCAAGAAAAAAAAATCAACTGCTGTGAGAGTAACTCCTATACTGCTGACAAGCATGTAACTGGAATTGGTCATTAAAGTTTCAGCGTGGAGTATCTCTGCCCAACTCAGTGGTTGAAAGCTTTCTCAGTGTCTCTAAGTGGTCAGAGTCGAGTTCAACTTGACACGTTGCTCCTTCTTCCCCGAATGGGTCACATGTATCAGAAAACACAAACTGCAATTTTGTTATGCAAAGTTACATATTTCCTAAGACATGGGTCAAAACTGTGAACAAAATATACCTGTGTGATATCATATGCCATGAATGAAGAACATGAACTAACTCATATACAGTACCTGCATATCAGTGACAGCTTTGTTTAAATAAACACATGTAAACCGTGTCTAAGAGCCTGATAAGTGGATCCTAATTAACCATACTGAATTTATAAGCAAGTTGAATTTGAATGCATTATTTTTTTTTTTTTTTAAATAACACAACACTGTAAACAATCATGTTTGCTTTTTCTATTTAAAATACAAATAATAAATACAGTAAATGACATAGCTTAGATGTTCTAGTTCTAACAGTGTATATATGGAATAAAATAATAAAAAATATTTTAAACATAAATTTTATTTATGCTGTGTGTTTGCCTTAAAGAATAAATATTCTAAATATTTTAGATATACACCGATCAGGCATAACATTATGAGCAGTGACAGGTGAAGTGAATAACACTGATTATCTCCTCATCATGGCACCTGTTAGTGGGTGGGATATATTAGGCAGCAAGTGAATATTTTGTCCTCAAAGTTGATGTGTTAGAAGCAGGAAAAATGGGCAAGTGTAAGGATTTGAGTGAGTTTGACAAGGGCCAAATTGTGATGGCTAGACAAGTGGATCAGAACATCTCCAAAACTGCAGCTCTTGTGGGGTGTTCCTGGTCTGCAGTGGTCAGTATCTATCAAAAGTGGACCATGGAAGAAACAGTGGTGAATGCACCATGCCACAAAGCAAAAATGGTTTAGAAATGGTTTGATGAGCACAACAACTAGTTTGAGGTGCTGACTTGGCCTCCAAATTCCACAGATCTCAATCCAATCGAGCATCTGTGGGATGTGCTGAACAAACAGGTCCGATCCATGTAGGCCCCACCTTGCAATTTACAGGACTTAAAGGATCTGCTGCTAACATCTTGGTGCCAGATACCACAGCACACCTTCAGGGATCTAGTGGAGCCCATGCCTCAACGGGTCAGGGCTGTTTTGGCAGCAAAAGGTGGACCAACACAATATTAGGCAGGTGGTCATAATGTTATGCCTGATCGGTGTACAGTACTGTATGTTTTAGATGTTTATTGTATGACTTCTGCATTTTTGGGTCAATACAAAAATACTTCTCCAAGCATTACTTTTCCAACCTAAATAAAAAAAAACACATATGTAACAGATGACTTTTCAGACACAAAATGTGAGTTCTGGTTGTCAGGGATTAGCTGCAAAAACAAAAGTAAGTGTGAAAGGAAAAATCTCCAGAAGAACTGTCTCAGATTCTCCAAGATCTACAAGCCAATTTCCATATAAAGCAAAACACATGTCTGAGATTACTGATGTAAAGTTTGATGTAAAAACAAAGGCTTATCACACTGACTTTAGTATATTTTATTATACTAGTTTAGTTTAGTATATTGACTTTATCCGAGTTTTATCTCATGCAGAAAAAAAGTTTAAATTCATTATTTTTGAGGGTCTCTTTACTTTGGGCAGTGGTGGCTCAAGTGGTTAAGGCTCTGGATTGTTGCTCCGGAGGATTGGGGTTCAAGTCCCAGCACCACCAAGCTGCACTGTTGGGCAATTAAGCAAGGCCCTTAATCCTCTCTGCTCCAGGGGTGCTGTATCATAGCTACCCCTGTGCTCTGACCCCACCTTCCTCAGCTGGGATATGTGAAGAAAAGAATTTTGCTGTAATGTATATGTGGTGATAATAAAGGCTTCTTGCCCTCTCTTACTTTAACACATGCTCAACACTTTTGCACAGTAATGTATATATCAAATTAGCAGTACGAGTTACAAGCCCTGAAAGTCACTCTGGATATGCAAATGAAAACAACCAAAGAGTAGATATTAAATTTAAACTGATGGAAAGTCCATTGATTAACGTTAAAATCTCAAAAAATTCTCAAAATTGTGTCAGCTTGTTTCCTCTGGTTGCAAACAAAACGATCATTTACTCAATAATGAGAAAATGTAGGCTAATTATTCAACAAACCTTAAAGCTCAGCATCTAGCTGACACCAATAAACAATTTAAAATACAGTGGTGTGAAAAAGTGTTGGCCCCCTTCCTGATTTCTTATTTTTTTGCATGTTTGTCACACTTTAATGTTTCAGATAATCAAACACATTTAAATATTAGTCAAAGATAACAGCATCTCAATCGGATTGAGGTCAGGACTTTGACTAGGCCACTCCAAAGTCTTCATTTTGTTTTTCTTCAGCCATTCAGAGGTGGACTTGCTGGTGTGGTTTGGATCATTGTCTTGCTGCAGAACCCAAGTTCGCTTCAGCTTGAGGTCACAAACCTAACGATCTATCTGTCTGGAAAAGGTTATAAAGCCATTTCTAAAGCTTTGGGACTGCCGTGAACCACAGTGAGAGCCATTATCTACAAATGGCGAAAACATGGAACAGTGGAGAACCTTCCCAGGAGTGGGAATTACCCCAAGAGCGCAGTGACAACTCATCCAGGAGGTCACAAAAGACCCCACAACAACATCCAAAGAACTGCAGGCATTACTTGCCTCAGTTAAGGTGAGTGTTCATGACTCCACCATAAGAAAGAGACTGGGCAAAAATGGTTTGCATGGCAGAGTTCCAAGATGAAAACCGCTGCTGAGCAAAAAGAACATAAAGGCTCGTCTCAGTTTTGCCAGAAAACATCTTGATGATGCCCAAGACTTTTGGGAAAATACTGACTAAGTGGACTGACGAGACAAAAACTGAACTATTTGGAAGGTCTGTGTCCCATTACATCTGCCGTAAAAGTAACACCGCATTTCAGAAAAAGAACATCATACCAACAGTAAAATATGGTGGTGGTAGTGTGATGGTCTGGGGCTGTTTTGCTGCTTCAGGACCTGGAAGACTTGCTGTGATAAATGGAAACATGAATTCTGCTGTCTACCAAAAAATCCAGAAGGAGAATGTCCGGCCATCTGTTTGTGACCTCAAGCTGAAGCGAACTTGGGTTCTGCAGCAGGACAATGATCCAAAACACACCAGCAAGTCCACCTCTGAATGGCTGAAGAAAAACCCAAAAAGAAGACTTTAGGGGTGGCCTAGTCAAAGTCCTGACCTCAATCCGATTGAGATGCTGTGGCATGACCTTAAAAAGGTGGTTCATGCTCGAAAACCCTCCAATGTGGCTGAATTACAACAATTCTGCAAAGATGAGTGGGCCAAAATTCCTCCACAGCGCTGTAACAGACTCATTGCAAGTTATCGAAAACGCTTGATTGCAGTTGTTGCTGCTAAGGGTGACTCAACCAGTTATTAGGCTTAGGGGGCAAACACTTTTTCACACAGGGCCATGTAGTTTTGGATTTTGTTTTCCCTTAATAATAAAAACCTTCATTTAAAAACTGCATGATGTGTTTACTTGTGTTATCTTTGACTAATATTTAAATGTGTTTGATTATCTGAAACATTAAAGTTACAAACATGCAAAAAAAATAAGAAATCAGGAAGGGGGCCAACACTTTTTCACACCACTGTATTTCAAAATACTTCACTAAATTGCGCGCATGATTAATTCTGCTAGTATTATATGTAAATCAGGTAGCGCTGATAAATTGTGCACATCAGCTCTTGTGATTTCATATGTTAGTAAATGAACAAGGAACATATGTCAGAATCCCTTAATTCTGTACAATGCTGTATAATCAGTGCAACTCACCAGAATGGGAAATCCAGTAAGGAAGTCATAGATAAACACGATGCCGCTGATCAGGTATGTAATTTGAAGCGACGTCTTGATCGGTTCGGAGCCGTCGATGGATGAGCGTCGTTTACCTTGCGCATCTTCGACCACAATCGTGGGCACGTTGAACTTATTCTTGTCAGCACTGTGGCCTGTTTGCATGGAGAACGTCTGAAAGAGAGCGATGCCGATGCAGATGACTCCCATGGTTACGCTGCCGCTGATCAGCAGCAGGAAGCAGACTCCGAATCCTAGGCCGATTTCAGTCACAATAAAGCGACAGTCGTGGGCGTAGAAGCGCTCGCTAGTGTCGTGCCAGCCCACAGCAGGCAGTGTGGACAGGATGAAAGAGACCATCCAGATACCCATCACTGTGTGCACAGCCTGCTTCTTGGTGTTGCTCAACCTGGAGAGGAAAGAGAATAGAAAATAAAGAGGAAGTTGTATTAGGAGCTAAAACCACAATGACCTTCTGAAAGAAGCAGTTGTTGTTGTTCTTTTGGCTGCTCCCTGTTCGGGGTCGCCACAGTGAACCAACTGGTCCGCACAGCCAATTGACACAGGTTTTACGCCGGATGCCCTTCCTGACACAACCCTCCCATTTTTCCAGGCTTAGGACCGGCACTGCATCCAGTGGCTGGGGTTTGGGCATTGGCTGTGAATTGAACCCAGGCCTGCCACTTGGTAGGTGAGAAACCTACCACTGAGCCACCAATGGCCTACCTTCTGAAAGAAGCAGATTTATGCAAAATTCCACAATGTTTAGCATTTTTACATATTTGTTATATGGTGTAAGGCAGAATTTTGCCAGTTTGAGTGATAGTCAGCATCCACTAGAGTGAACATCAAACACGTACTTCCTTCAAATATTTTTATTTGAGCACATTCAGAGGACACGCTAACTATATAGTTAAATCTGGAAACTGGAGACAACAGCTTTGACACTTTACCATTGATTGCATCACCCAGGAGCTGTGGTCACTTCCAAGAAGTTACTAAACCCAGATGAATTTTCTCTTTCTGATGAATTCCTACAAGCTCGTATCTTTTTAACACAATCACATCCAAATACATTATACTCTTAATACTACCCTCCTTTTTAAGGTTAAGAAAAGGGGTTCATTAGGAACCATAAATCGTTTTTATTAGAGCTCTTAAAAAAGGTCAAAGAAAAGGCATGTGTAGTAATGTTAGGCAGTGCTGTTTTCTCTCTAACATAAAGAGCTTTGAAAACAACTTGTGAGCTTAGTTAGAATGGGAGTGGGAATTGGGGGGAGGTACAGGAGGATGAGAGAGATGCAGTTGACTTCAAATATGTGGAATATGAACAGTATAGTGCTGTGTAATAAGGCACAAGAAACACAGCTGAAAATACTGTACCATATTCAATGTATTCTTCATATACTTGATAAGACTGATCACCATTCACCTTCACCAGGTTCCCCTAAGTGTCATTGTTTTAGTTCTACCCCTAAATAAGCTGTTTTTGGGGCAATAATAAAGTAAACCTTGACCGTCTAATGAATTGTACTATTGTGAAAGATCCACATTTTGGGAATGGATTTTCAGTTCCCTTCTCCTGCTAGCAAATGATTATTTTTAACTCGTAAATGTATAATTAATGTTACGGTTAAAGATAAACCTAAAACTGTGGGTCACTGGTACACTGAGTTTCTTCATTTGAATGTCTTTGGGCCATTTTCCAAGTTGAATGAGGCTGAATTTGAGAGTTCTTTGTTGCGTTGCTCGTAATGTATCACATGTTTCAGAACTATGAACTGAACGCATTAATGTCATTTCACAAGCTGCTGCGATATACAGTCCGTATGTGGCTTATGTCATAGGGACTTGTACTTTATGTTATGTACACCGATCAGGCATAACATTATGATCACCTGCATAACATTATGATCACCTGCCTAACATTGTGTTGGTCCACTTTTTCTGCCATGACCCATCGAGGCATGGACTCCATTAGATCCCTGAAGGTGTGCTGTGGTATTTGGCACCAAGGTATCTGTGGTATCAAGCAGCAGATCCTTAAAGTCATGTAAGTTGTGAGGTTGGGGCCTCCATAGATCGGACTTGTTTGTCCAGCACATTCCACAGATGTTTGATTGGATTGGGATCTGGGGAATTTGGAGGTCAAGTCAACTCCTCAAACTCATTGTTGTGCTCATCAAACCATTCCTGAACCATTTTTGCTTTGTGGCCCAGCGCTTTCACCACTGTTACTTCCTTGGACCACTTTTGATAGATACTGACTACTGCAGGCCAGAAACACCCCACAAGAACTGCAGTTTTGTGCTGAGATGCTCAAATCCAGTCGTCTAGCCAGTACAATTTGGCCCTTGTCAAACTCGCTCAAATCCTTACACTTGCCCATTTTTCCTGCTTCTAACACATCAAATTTGAGGACAAAATATTCACTTGCTGCCTAATATATCCCACCCACTAACAGGTGCCATGATGAGGAGATAACCAGTGTTATTCACTTCACCTGCCACTGCTCATAATGTTATGCCTGTCTTGGTGTATGCTGTCTCTCATATTTATAATCGCACTATCCGGTGTGACTCATATGAGGATGAGGTTCACTTGTGAGTCTGGTTCATCTCAAGGTTTCTTCCTCATGTCATCTCAATGAGTTTTCCCTTGCCACCTTTGCCTCTGGCTTGCCCATTAGGGATAAATATAAATAAAATTTCATTCTACATTCATACCACTATATTTAATCAGTAACTGTACTGTTTCATATGCTGCATTTTTCAAATATTTTGCCTATTTATTTTTCCAGTACAACTAAAGCCACTTTATTTCATATGCTACTCTACTTTGCAGATATTTCCACTTGGACTTATTTTATTTTATCTCCTTTTTAGTTTTTATCTTATTCTATTTCACTGTATTCTGTTTATATTTCTTTAGATCCCTCCCTTTTCAACCCTATTTTAATTAATTATATATATTTACAAAACAGACAGATATAAAAAGGATTTCACTGCATGGCGTATCGTCTATGATTGTGTACGTGACAATTACATTTGAATTTTGTTAAAAACATTGTAAAATTAAATTGAATTGAATATGTTGTGCGGGAAGGGTGTTGAATTGAATTGTGTCGATTTTTGTGTTTTTCTATTCAGAAAAACAATATAAAGCTCTTACACGAAAATGACATACAGAGCTCTACTCTTAAAGCATGAAAATTCAGGTTGTGTTTTATTAATGCTACAGTAATACTAAACACTAACATTTGTTGCTGTTAAAGTTCAATCAAATGCTGCTAATAATGATTCAAATGAATTTCTTGGCTGGATTTTTACAAACCAGGGCATTTACATTGCTCTGCATTACTCACAGACTTGCCAAGAGATACATAGCCTTTTACTCAATGCGCTTTCCCAATGCTCTTTCTCCTCCTGTTTGTTGCCTGTCTTTTATCTTTGAACTTATCCCATCCCATGCTTATACCTAAGCCAAAATTCTAGTAGGAGAGGACATTAAAGAAAGAAAGATAGAAATCCCTCGGAACATGTACGTGGTGTAAGATGCGGAGGAGGAAGTGGCATCATCCGTGTTTGTTAACCAGTTCGAAAAATGAAAGAGAGATGCAGAAGGAGAGGTAGTTTTCTGGATGGTCAGGGTCATGACTTTAGCCTGTCTCCCAAATATCCCATGGGGGAAATTACATCAACACACAGCTTCAAGCAACAAGCACACAGAGAGAGAGAGAGAGAGAGAGAGAGAGAGAGGGAGAGAGGGAGAAAAGGAAAGCCCTGTCAGCTTGAAGAGCTGCGGCAATAAGAAAAACAGATGCTGAAGAATTTATTTTCAGAGTCTAGGCTGCATTCATAATTTATAAACCAGTGTATTCCGAGCATGAGAAAAACTGAACTCCTGGCTACAGCAGCATTAAAGAGCCGAGCAGCATTCAAAAATTCTCCCTTCTCTCCCTCCTCCTCCCATCTGAAATTTCTTCATTATTTGTACTTGTATTTCATTTCCCCACTATTATCAGTGGCATGTTTGTGGATTTGAATGAAGAATCAATTTCACAGAATGATGATAATTAAATCACCATTTGTACATTTCCTCATGTTCTTTTCATTTTGAAATGGTAGTCTATGCCGTTACCAGAAACCAAACCTGAATTCATGATGCTTATAAACTTTTTCATTCATTCATTGTCTACCGCTTATCCGATCTATTCTCGGGTCACAGGGAGCCTATCTCAGGCGTCATTGGGCATCAAGGCAGGATACACCCTGGACAGAGTGCCAACCCATCGCAAGGCACACACACACTCTCATTATTCACTCATGCAATCACCCACTATGGACAATTTAGAGATGCCAATCAACCTACAATGCATGTTTTTGGACTGGGGGAGGAAACCAGAGCACCCAGAGGAAACCCCCAAGGCACGGGGAGAACATGCAAACTCCACACACACCTAGCGGAGGCAGGAATTGAACCCCCAACCCTGGAGGTGTGAGGCAAACGCGCTAACCACCAAGCCACCAAGCCACCGTGCGGGTGTGAGGTTACTAGGTCATGATCATTTCTGAGATACAGGGTTGGGTTTTTGAGTATTTCAGAAACTTCTGACATCCTTGGATTTTCACACACAAACAACAAATGGTGCGGGAAAAAAAACATTCAGTGATTGGAAATTCTGCAGATTGGAGAGTGACCAGACTGATTTAACCTGACAGGAAACCAAGAGAAACCACTCTTTAAAACCATCATGAGCAGAAAATCTTAAAACACACAACACGTTGATCCTTGAGGTGGATGGACTACACCATCAGAAGAGCACATCAGGCTTTACTACTGCAAGCTGAAAAAAACTGAAACCAGGCAGGTGAAGATGAGAAAAATGAGTCGATATTATGCTAGCTAACATGTGAGATTAGGAATAAAGCTTCTATTGGTTAGCTTCTATACAAATAAATTTAAATATAAATCTAATTTTAATCTTGAACTTTTTGTGCTATGTTTCTTATATTCTGTAAAGCTGCTTTGAGACAATGCACATTGTTAAAACGCTATACAAATAAAATTTAACCTGAAGCTTCCTTTTTTGTTAATCTTCCTTATGTATTTACTTTCATACATGAAACAAATTTAAGATTTAAAGAGAAAAAAGAAGCCTTTATTATTTGTCACATATACACTGATCAGGCATAACATTATGAGCAGTGAGAGGTGAAGTTAATAACACTGATTATCTCCTCATCATGGCACCTGTTAGTGGGTGGGATATATTAGGCAGCAAGAACATTTTGTCCTCAAAGTTGATGTTTTAGAAGCAGGAAAAATGAGCAAGTGTAAGGATTTGAGCGAGTTTGACAAGGGCCAAATTGTGATGGCTAGACGACTGGATCAGAGCATCTCCAAAACTGCAGCTCTTGTGGGGTGTTCCCGGTCTGCAGTGGTCAGTATCTATCAAAAGTGGTCCAAGGAAGGAACAGTGGTGAACTGGCGACAGGGTCATGGGCGGCCAAGGCTCATTGATGTGTGATCCGATCCAACAGACGAGCTACTGTTGCTCAAATTGCTGAAAGTTAATGCTGGTTCTGATAGAAAGGTTTCAGAATACACAGTGCATGACAGGTCAGGGCTGTTTTGACAGCAAAAGCAGGGCCAACACAATATTAGGCAGGTGATCATAATGTTATGCCTGGTTGGTGTTTACATTACAGCCAGGGTTTGAAATTACATTTTTAAGTTACGTGCCATTTATAACTTAGCTACTAAAAACTTCTACTTAAAAAAACAACCCAAAAACAAACAAACAAACAAAAAAAACCTGATTAACTACGTCACAGTATATGTCCGGCAGTCCTCACAATACATTATCTGATTTGTGGATTTGTACATTAATACCAGTTTGACACTTGGTATTAAAACTTCTACTTTTCTTTTCTTGTTCTCCTTCGTCGTTTGGGGCGACTTTCCTTTTTACACTTTGGTTAGTAACCCTTGGTATCACCAGATTATTTTATTTTTCGAGTCTTCGCTATTGCTTCAATGCATAGGAAACAGCGTGCAGTTGTTTGTTGCACAGTGACTGGTATGTTCAAGTAAGCCAGATATGCGCAGATCCTTCGCAATTAGGCTGTATTTAATGTATCATGAATTGCGAGTTCAGTAGTTGTGCTAAATCTGCGCAGAATTGGCTTACGTGAATTTCCTCAAAAAAATTTATGAGTGAACATAATTTATGAAAAGTAACCGCCATATTGGCTAGTGATTTGACAGCATTACCACCACAGCTGATGTTTTGGAGGGTGTTAATTTCAAACCCTGATTACAGCACAATAAAATGCCTTTCTTCACATATCCCAACTTGTTAGAACACAGAGTCAGCCATGATACAGCACCCTGGAGCAGAGAAGATTAAGAGGGTTAAATGCCAGAATTTTTACCACCTCTGATGTACACACTGAAGCACCTACACAACAGTAAAGTCACAACAGTTAGCTGGTTGCATGGGACTAATTAGAATAATGTCAAGGCAGTTAACACAACATTAAAATGATTTTTTAATGTACCCTTTTGTTACCTCAGCTTCGTAGCTTTAGTGCTGGAGCACTATTCAGTTAGCTTCATAGCCTTTGTTGTCTTAGTTCACTCAGTTTGCAACACAGACTTTGTTGTTTCAGCTCTTAGTTAGCCTCATAGTCCTTGTTGTTTCAGCTCACAGCATCATCATAACATTTAATCTCTCAGTTCACTCAGTTAGCACCATAGTCTTTGTTGTTTCAGCTCACTCAGTTAACACTATAGTCCAGTTCATCATTTCTGTCAGTTCATTAGTATATAAAAGAAAGCAGCTTATGAAAAACTTATGAATAACTCTATTCATGGTTAGACCTCTAGTAAGACAAAATTTTACATACACTAAAGGAAGAACTGGGAAAAAGTGTTTTGAGGCTGGATGTTTAGACTCGCTGCATACAGACACTAGATATTAAAATGGAGGGAAGAACAATTGGTTTGCTTTTGTTCTTGACTCACCAAGCTACAGCTCACACACACACACACACACACACACACACACACACACACACACACACAATTCTGTTTGTCCTTATTCGCATAATGCTGCTTTATGAGCACGAGCGGCTGTTTTTCTATCATTATGCCCCAGAAATGCATTCATCCGCAAATCATCCTGTGGAGCGTCCATGAAGAGAAAACTAGGCAGTGCTGGAAAACAATTAATAACCGTACTGCAAGGCAGAATAAAAAATAAACCAAGAGTTTAAAAACAAAAGTTTGCTGAGAGGAACTATAATAATAATAATAATAATAATAATAATAATAATAATAACAATAATAATAATAATAATGATGATAATAATAATAATAATAATATGTATTGTTATTGTTATTATTATTATTATTATTATTATTATTATTATTATTATTATTATTATTATGATTAATGTCCTCAATTCAAAAGCCAGTTTGGCACATTATGCAGGACAGAAAGATCTTTTTATACACCACTGAGCAACAAGTAATGAATAATTGCTTCAATATTAATCAAAAGGCTCGGTTTTGTGTCCTCGTGCTATATCATATCTTCAACCGAATTTCTGTACAAAGTTAAAAGTGCTGCATAAATACTATGAACTGTGATCTGCTTTATTGTGGCTGCAGTAGTTGTGACTAATGAGTTAAGCCTGATTAATCCTGGACAGGTCCAATAAATAAAATACTCTGATTCGCTGAACATAATCAAAAGTGTTTAGCCTTTTTTTCTACAGAAGATTGATCATTTGAAAATAATGAAAACAGTACATGAAAAAAAAAGCACTTTAACTTTGAAGTATCTAAATCACAATTACAAAGGCAGCTCCCCAGTGAGTCATATTATCTTGAATGGCAATTATGCATTATGTGTTAGTTATGAAAGCAGCCTGACAATTGGTATTTAGATGTGAGTTTTCAAAGCAATGAAGCAATTACAAGAATGCCACAGTGTACCAAATGCTAGGTCTCTCTATCACACATCTACATTGTTCTATCTCTTCCAGTGGTCTGAACATTAAGTGTCACTCTATCCTCACTGAGGAATAAGTTTACATACACTATATTGCCAAAAGTTTTGGGACATCCCTCCAAATCAATGAATTCAGCTGTTGTTTTTTCAGGGGTTGGGCTCGGCCCCTTAGTTCCAGTGAAAGGAACTCGTAATGCTTCAGCATACCAAGACATTTTGGACAATTTCATGCTCCCAACTTTGTGGGAACAGTTTGGGAATGGCCCCTTCCTGTTCCAACATGACTGCACACTAGTGCACAAAGAAAGGTCCATAAAGACATGCATGAGTAAGTCTGGTGTGGAGGAACTTGACTGGCCTGACCTCAACCTGATAGAACACCTTTGGGATGAATTAGAGCGGAGACTGCAAGCCAGGCCTTCTTGTCCATTATCAGTGCCTGACCTCACAAATGTGCTTCTAGAGGAATGGACAAAAATTCCCATAAAGGCACTCCTAAACCTTGTGGAAAGCCTTCACAGAAGAGCTGAAGCTCTCATAGCTGCAAAGGGCAGGCCAACTCCATATTACATTCATGTGCATGTAAAGGCATACGTCCCAGTTCCGGCCTGTGATGATGAAATTTTTCAAGCATTAAGAGTTCCTTTCACTGGAACTAAGGGGCCAAGCCCAACCCAAAAACTTTTGGCAATAAAGCGTACGTTGGAACGCTGATGGATCATGGTATGCTGTCAATGTCCCCATGGTTGTAGATATACAGTGTAATGCTAGGAGCAGCCATGTTCTGCAAGTCATTAGGTGTGACAAATGCTCTGTATGGCTATTTAAATAATTTGAAGTCGTTTTAAAGGACCTCAAGGTGCAAACACATTTATCTCCTGGTGTTTCCACATTCCAAACTAATAACATACTAATACTCAGTTAATGACCACACGGTCTGAATATCTGCCTTGGTTTCTCCTGTCACCAGAAACCGAGCATGAACTGGGAAGAAAAATCAGATTCGCTTTCTACAACAGCATTGAAAATGCATTAGCTGGTATTACAGCATAGAGCTACAATATATCCAATGTATAATGGCATATAAATAGGAAAAATATCACTATAAATAACAAAGTGGTGTAATGTAAGTCATTCAGTTTTTAACATTTGCTGAACGCTGAAAGGCTATAACCATCCATTAATCCCAATGCTTTCACATAAAAGTCAATCAAATGGTGAAATGTCTATTAGTAAAATGCAGGCCATCTGTTAGAAATTCCATTCCACCTGACATCCATTTAAGTTACAATCGCAGCATGCGCATGCTGTCTATAATACTTATGCCACAGACTGAAGCCAAACTTTCCCTTTAAGTAGCTAACTGTCTGAGAGACAAACCAATGAAATCTGTGTCTCTCTAACATAAAACAGACCAGTGCTAAATAAAAGTTGAATAAAAAGCTGATCTTAAAAATGCTTATCATTCCTCAGCCTCATTTCACTGACTAGGCTCTGCCACTGAGTACACGCTTTTCTCTGCTGTCTCTCTGATCACAATCACCAGAACAGAAATGTTCATTTATTTTTAAGCACGCTGTCCTTTCTTGCTCTTTTGCTGTTCTGCTTTCTTTCTTTCCACTGCTAGTGGTCTAGTCTGTATGCATCCACAAGCTCAGGAAATTGATCGAAACTTAACAGACTGAACCAATTATTAGTAAGGTCTGTGTGTGTGTGTGTGTGTGTGTGTGTGTGTGTGTGTGTGTGAGACTTGTTAGAGAGCACATATAGAGAAAAGGGGGAATATATATATATATATATATATATATATATATATATATATATATATATATATATATATATATATATATATATATATATATATATAAAAGGAGAGAGAGAGAGAGATCTACTTAATTCTGATGACAGAGGTACTTTTACTAGGTTCACATGTAGCAGTAGATGTAGAAGTAAGCTTTCTGATTACACTGTATCTCCCGATGGCCTTTCATCATGTGCAGCAGTGAAAGGATTATTGACTCTAGTCTTTCATTTGAAGCTCATGTAGATAATATTATGAGGCTAGCCTTCTTTCTTATCAGAAATATTGCTAAGATAAGAAATATAATGTCCTTACACAAAGAATCTAGGCCCTGTTTTAATCACATGTTTACTTAACCATCTCTTTATAGATTCTATAATGTAAGTGATAACAGGGACGAATTTGTCTCATAGAGCTTCCATAACATTAAATGTAACTATAACTGGATAAAAAATACAGTATTGTTCATTAATAAATAGCAAATTGTAACTTTTGGCACATTGATGTTGTATTAAAGAAGTAAAACACTTAAAAAAAACCTTAGTAGATTATGTCCCTATAACAGTTTTTCCTTATTTTAGCAACAGTCAACACACTACAGCATTCTTACATCAGATTATTAAATAGACAGAAACCAAAGCAGTTCTTTGTCTTACAGTCATAGTCAAAACAGAACAATACATTTAAGTTTAACATCCTTCAAGAATTGTCTCTGCAGCTATAAGTCACCTGATATCACTGGAAATATCTAAAGCTGTACATGAGGCAGTAGGGATGTGTTCTTGGGAGATAAGCTCCAGCATACATGGCTAAGAATAGCAATATTTCAAACCGATGCTCAATATTATAGCTGAGGAGCTGTGATACTTCCTGGCTCAAGGTAGGATATAAGGACTGGTCTTAGAAAAGTTTTTTTTTTAAAAATGCAAAATTTGTGGAAATAAATCTGGCTTCACAAATCTCTTCCTGTAGCTTAAATTCCATCTCAATAATTTTATATTAAAAAGCAAAAATTCTCACAAAGCAACTTTAATCCAGCCAAGGAAATTTTGTCTTACCTGTAATTGACAGGCCAGCGCACCATCCACATGCGGTGGTAGGAAAGCGATGTGACGGAGAAGCAGGTGACCAGAGTAAGTGTGTAAAAGGTGGACACAAAGACCTTGCAGAGGCCTTCATTCCACTCATAGCTGGAGTGCTGTCGGCGCAGCTGGATGACGCAGTACATGGTGATGGGGATGCCCATGTTGAGGATGTGCGTGCCGGCCAGCGTGCAGATCAGGAACTCTAGAGGCTTCCACTTCTTCTGCTTGGCGCTCACACTCAGGATGCCCCAGGCGTTAGCCAGGATAGACACCCCGGAGCAGACCAGCCAGGCCAGCGCGTTGGTGCTGATGACCTCATCATTCATGGTGCAGGAGCCTGCAGATGGCAACAGTGGCAATGACAAGGGATGGGATGGCAAGAGGAGGAGCAGTGGGTAGGGCAGTGGGTGGAGACTGGCACTGGGCCAGATTGGGCATTACTACGGGAGAAGGTGGAACTTCTCTTGTATATATCGGATAGAGTAGTTGGTGGACATGTTGACTGCTGGAGGATTCTGGGGTTGGGAAGAGGAGGAGAATGAAGAGGAACAGGAACAACAAGGGGGCCAGCAGAAGCAGGGAAATTGATCCAAGCCAGTGCTCTAGGCAATCCTAAAGGGAAAAAGAGGAGATATAGGGGAGTTAAATGGCAGTCAGAGGGAAGGAGCAGGAAGGGGAATGAAATGACAACACTGGAAAAATTAAGACAGTACCATAAGAGTGAATATGAGAGGAGAAAGATTTAGCAGAAAAAGTGGATGGATAGAAGGAGATATTTTAAAAGGGAAAATGAAACACATAAAAGGCAAATGAGCTTCAGAATCTGAAACAATTTATTCTACAATTTATTTATTTTTTACTTTTTTTTTTTTACAAAAGGGGAGGATTAATAAAGTGGTCTTTTTTGAGAGAATCAAGTCTTAAAGGAAAAGTCATCCCTGAACACCTTGCATATTAAACTTCGTCAACATGTTCATTCATTACCACTTTTAGTTTCCTGCAGTGTTGTCTGACTCCCTGCATATAGCAGTGCCTCTGATTCATCTTTCTACCCAAAGAGGGCAATGCAGCAGCGCTTTAGTCCTTTAGGCTGCTCAGCACTCACACCTCCTCATGTGTACACTCTACTCAAACAGAACAGGTTCCAAAGCCTCAATGTTCATTCTACACCATCACACTCCTCCTTGTGTACATCATTAACAACTGAGCTGCACTGCATTCTGGGGCTTTGAGTCTTATAAGCATTTAAGTCACTTCCACACTGGTTTTGTCATTGATATGACATTGAACATTTCTGGAAAATGTAGAGTGGGGGAAAAAATCAGCTTTTTTGTTTTAGAGCTAACAGTGAAACCTGACATCTATCTCTTATGTTTAAGGTTTTTTTTTTCTTGTTAATAGAATTTCCTCAAGAAGCTGCCACCTCAAATATACAGAAAATGACTTTCAAGACACATATCTAAACCATGGACTATCTATATATATACTGAAACTAGACAACATAAATCCTTCCAGCATTATCTTCTTTGGTCGCCTGATGGTTTCACTGAAGCGTATTCAGCCCAAAGGAGAGCAAACTGTTCACAGGCTGAGGCATATTATCTGTGTGGCTTTGATGCAAGTGGTAGGAATGCAACATATTCTCAAACATACTGCATGTACTTGAGCTGTTACTGGAGACAGTGCACCACAAATCATTAGCAAATGCAGAAATTCAGTGACTCATTACATGCAGTCAGGCCATCAGCTGGCTCATCAGCTGGCTCATTGCTTGAGCCTTCATTTAAAAAATACAATATGTCAAACTTGCATGTGTCATCCGCTGCGTTTTCTTGTTTAAAAAAAGTACACAAGAGAAAGAATATCAGCTTTTCTGCTTCCATGTGCCAACAAAGCATCATAAAACATCATAATCCGCTCAATATACGAAGGAGCTCTGTGCCTGGGGGAGAACGGATTGTCCCCTGAAACCATGACGTCCTTACATGTTCTAATTTGGAAATAAAATGAAGTCCACCCTGGACCATATGAATGTGTTATGTTGAAATATTTGATGTTTATTGTGATCCAGAGTAGCAGAAACAGCACTCAAAGTTCTAGAGTGCAGTGAAGATATTTGATGCGGTTGTGCTGAGGTTATGCCAGAGGCTTGGCTCAGCTAGTCAGCGGTGGCATCAATGTCAGTATTAACATTAAAGTTGAAGATTTGGAGGCTGATCTGTAGCAGAGTGTACAGATGAGGAGTTCAGAGAGAGAGAGAGAGAGAGAGAGAGAGAGAGAGAGAGAGAGAGAGAGAGAGAGAGAGAGAGAGAGAGAGAGAGAGAGAAAAAGAGAAAAAGAGACATTCTCATAGATAACATGTAATCTGGGGCATAGAGGCTTAGTGGTTAGCACGTTTGCCTCACACGTCCAGGGTTGGGGGTTTGGTTCCCGCGTCCACCATGTGTGTGGAGTTTGCATGTTCTCCCCGTGCCATGGGGGTTTCCTCCCCCACATGTCCAAAGATGTGGATTGGCATCTCTAAACTGTCTGTAGTGTGTGTGTGTGTGTGTGTGTGTGTGCCCTGTGATGGGTTGGCACTCTGTCCAGGGTGTATCCTGTCTTGATGCATGACGCCGGAGATAGGCACAGGCTCCCCGTGACCCGAGTACAGATCGGATAAGCGGTAGACAATGAATGAACATATAATCTTATGTATTTAACATTAGGATCACACACATAGTACCATTTTAACCAGTAAGTTTCAACGGATCAAATGTGGCTTAAACGTGATATACAGATAGGTTCTGTGGATAGGTTCAGGTAGAATTGAATTAGGTATAAAAAAAAAAGTTGCAATTAGAACAGTGAAAAACACTGAATAATTGAGTTAAGAACATTAACAAAATTATGTGGAAAGACTACATTTGATGAAACAGATTTAAGAACTGAAAAGGTATTTCTAAAAAATGTGAAACTTCATAGCTGTAAACATAATCACAACAGAAGAGGAGGGCTTTCGGTGTTAGAGTAGCTAGTGTGTAGATGTGGTACAAGTCGGGGATGTCTTCACATACCAAACCAATGGCTTTAGTCCTTCTTGTTTCTTAATATTTCTAATTGCCAGAAATGGCCTTAAAATATACTTTAAAACAAGAAGAAAGTTACTCAAGAGAAACTCTTTCAGACATTTGCCATTGCTGTGAACTTTACCCTGTTTGGATGAATTCCAAAATGTAATCAGTTCATCTGCTGATTAGAAGGATAACTTCAGATAAATATAACAAGCAATCAATCATTAGTTCTTGAGAAACTGCACTGGCGAGTATCTCAGATGAACAAATAGACAATATTTATAGTTATAGTTCCTGAAAATGGGCGTGTATTTAATATTCCTGTATGACAAACAAGAAGACTATTGAAGAAAAACTGGTTCAAATATTTGAACTGGCTGTGAACTTAACCCTGATCAATTGTATAAAACATTCCAGCACACATTCTTCAGATATCACGCAAATGACAATCTCAGACAGACTGGATGGAATGATAGATGGATGGATGGATAGATGGATGGATGGATGGATGGATGGATGGATGGATGGATAGATGGACAACCCAAAACAAGCCATAGTGTGTATTAAGAGTCATTTTTGAATAAACAAGTATTAAATGCATTAAATATGAACAGCATGACAATGAAAGGAAACTGGGCTGTGGAAACTGTGGAAAAGACTGTACATCATGACCAACAATTATATTGTTTAATAACTGTTCAACGTAGTTGCTATGGTCAGCCTCACTGATTATTCATTACTTAAAAACCCCGGTAAAATCCAATAAAGGCAGCATACTATGTTTACCCAGACACTTTGTCATAGTGGTAATGACATGCTAGCATATGCATCAGATATCCTGGCATTAACTAGCATGACTAAAAAATCTTGTCTCTTGACTCATCTCTCGCACATCTTCATTAATTAATCCCCTGGGGATAAAAACATTAGCAAATAGGCTCTAAATATTTTCATATAGCTTATTCCAGATTATTTAGCCTATTGATCGGGAAAGGAGCGCTTTCTGAGAAACCTGACTTTAAACAAACGAGTAAGACTTATAATAGTAATTTGGAACAATCCAGGAAAATATCATATTGATTTTTTGAAGCAAAAAATAGAGGCACAAATTTAACTTTCCTAGCTTTTCTCATAAATAAAAAAATATGGAATCCAACTAAATCTCTCTCGTTTGTTCATGAACTTTGTATGAAAACCTTTTGGCATTGTACTGATTTTCTCAGGATGAAATTATTTACCTCAGCGGATAAGCTTGAGAGATTACTAAGATGTAGACTTAAAGGTCAGTGAAGTTTTCTATCTGATTTTCATCACTAAAATTAGAAATAAGGGCCATGCTGGTAAACATTATACACAATACCTAAATTAGTACATACTTTTTTTTCTACAGGAAATGCTTCCAGGAAAAGTTTCCTGTTTAGTCCACATTTTTTTGCTCAAGATCATCTTTTCAATGCCTTATATTTGGTGTCCTGGATTATTCATATAATGATTTTTGTGATTAAACATAAAATTATCATTAAAACAATGTCCTCAAAGCATGTGTGTTAACTATGGAAGATGGGGTTCACCCAGGTCAATTCTGGAAGTAAAATTTTGTTGGTACTCAAAGGCAAGTTCAATAGCTAGCTATGAAACGCAGTAGATGGGTAAGCTTTGCATGGAAATGGCTTGGAAATTTTCTTCCAAGGTAAACCCTTGGGCTGAGAAACACAGAACAAGTTGATTGGATGCAAAACAAGAAAGATACCAAAACAAAATAGGAATTGTTTCACTTCATACTTCTTGTTGTAATTTTTAGTGTGAACACACGACTCACACTGATTATACTACAAAATGTAGTAAATTAGTGTGTAAGTGTTTTGCATGATTTGGGACTCACCTTTGGGACTGGCAGTTTTTGTAACTTAATATGGCAAAGAGCATTTACAGGATGACTGACTGCACACAGACTGGGTTATTTATTTGTTTGTTTATTTGTTTGTTTGTTTATAAGTGTAGGCGAACAAAACCTGACCAATGTGCAACCATCTGGACACCTTAAACCTGTCTTCTTCTTTCAGTCTAGTTAGTATATTCTGCTCTGAAAAGCTCTTTGTTCTCAAGTTTGTCAGTTCCTACCATTACTCTGTGTGCATGGAGCTAACATGCTCTCTGTGTAATTTGGGGGTTTCCTTGGGTACTCCAGTTTCCTCCCCCAGTTCAACGACATGTGTTGCAGACTGACTGGCATCTCTGCATTGTCTGTAGTGTGTGAATTGATGAGTGAGTGTGTTCCCCAGCCTTTGTTCTCCAAGTGCCCTGGGATAGTTTCCAGGTTCCACATCATACAGTGTAGGATAAGAGGTATAGAAAATGGATGGATGGATGTTAATGGTCCACATTATCAAATGATCAAACTAGGGCTCAGTAGTAGCCCCAATATCTCTGGCTACAGTGAAATAAACACTATCTCTAACTCAATCAAAGAACTGAGAAGCAGCTATGCTCTAAAGCCATTGTGGAATCTATCCCACTGACAAAATGGCTGCATAATGGAGTTAAACTAGGATGAGCACCTATTGGATAGCACCTGATTTTATTCACAGCTTTTTCCAAGAGCTACTGTTATGTAATATAATACGCTTAAGATGTGGTTGCTTTATAACAGACAAGAAACTGATTTCCAAAATCTCATACAATCTGTTCCTGCTACTAAAAGATCAAATCGGATAGATATTTTCCAAATAAATGATAAATCATGTGTTCTCCTTTGGAGAGTAAACAATGGATTAATAAATTAAATCAACAAATTAGAGAAACTACATCATTCAGTTGTTTTTTGCTGTATGACTTTTTCTTGCAACCTAAAAATGGAACATTAACGTTTTTAGGTAATTTAAAAGACATTTGTAAGATGGATTGTCATTAGCCATCTTGAATATTTTTTTCTCACCCAGCATAAGTGTCTGGTAGCCCCGCCCCTCTTCTGCTACACTAGCAAAGCTGTGAGCATTGTGTACATGAAGTGTCCTCTTTTTTTTTTCTCTGTTGAATAAGTGCATCATCCAGGGTACATGAAGGGCACTTCTGCAGCTATTGTGGGCTATGGGAATGATTCTACTTCCTGTAAGTGGTAATGACCAGTACGCCGCATTCACATGCTTTGTTTTCAGGAAGAACACAAAACATGGACCAGGTTCATTCCTACATTTTATTTTTTTTACTTTTATTTTGACACTACTTTATACTCTATATTACTCAGTTAGCTAGCTTGCTGACGATCATTTAATTATGGATAAATATAAGCTCTTTTCATGGTCTAAACATGTACAACTTGCACAGAATATTTGCTGTTATACATATACAAATATGAACAAAATGTCAAGCATTAAGTGGATTTAACTGCACCATCTCTGAAACGCCCCAGTAGTAATTACCATTTGAATGTTGATTCATGTGTAACTTCCTAGTGGAAAACTCGGATTTACGATAATTCCTTTAGCATGTGAAGGCAGCATGCTTCTTGTAATTTTCAGTGTGAACACACCACTTGCACTGTTTATACTACAAAATGTAGGAAATTAGTGTGTAAGTGTTTTGCATGATTTGGGACGCACCTAAAGACTGGTAGATTTTGTAACTAATATGGCAAAGAGCATTTACAGGATGACTGACTACACACAGACTGGGATTTTTTATCTATCTATCTATCTATCTATCTATCTATCTATCTATCTATCTATCTATCTATCTATCTATCTATCTATCTATCTATCTATCTATCTATCTATCTATCTATTTATTTATTCATAAGAGTAGGCAATCATAAAAATGACACAACAAAACCTGACCCATGTGCAACCATCTGGATACTTTAAACCTGTCTTTTTATTTCAGTCCAGTTACTATATTCTGCTCTGAAAAGCTTTTGTTGTCAAATTTGTTTGTTTAGAAAGAGGACAAAAACTGACCCACAGACATACACACACATTCACACTTCGATGAGATGCTAACTGTCAAGATAGTTACAGCAAATAAACACAAAATATCAGAATGCCTGTGAGGCTGAGACAAATATCTTTGTCTGATCATGGACCCCATTTTAGCGTGAATCAACAGAGATGAACGTAAGCCCAGAATCTGTCTGTCAAAAGATAAATAGTGGTAACGACATTTTAGATACAATTAAATATGTGATTCATACAAGATATAAAGCAACACTTTTCTTTTTTGCTCAGCAGAACCTTTTCTCCCATTATGAAAAGCCTTCTTTAGACTGTAGATTAGTCCATTATTAAATGAACTGCATTAAATTAATTCAGAGTCATTCAACTTCATTCATTTCCAGCCATCAGTGTATTCATGAGTGATTTAAGAAGCTAGTGACTTGTTGCACAGATTTGGAATTGCAACCATGTGCTTATCGAGAATCCCAGGACTAGGACTGTATTAGAGGTGCGTCCCAAATCACACACTTGCACCATGATGTACATCATTTTGTAGCATGAATAGTGTAATAGCAGAAGTGCAATTCAGGCATGCATTTATTCAACTGAAAAAAAAAATTAAGTGTGAATGGTGGACACTTCAAGCATTCAACGCTTGCGGCTTTGCTTATGTGGTGGAAGAGGGCTACCAGGCACTGACCAGGGATGTGCGGTCAGAGGAGGCAGAGCCTATCATCATTTAAAGTTAAAAAAACTATAAAGTTAAATAAATATTAACTTTTAACTGTTAAAATTTAGTGGAGAGATGCAATGTGAGGCACTGATGAGCTTAGCCTCAACTCGGATTGCGCAATCCCACAAAAACTGGATTGAGCTCGTGCAATTGGCGTGTACCTGTTGCTATCTCTCTGTACATCACCAATATAATGTTTGTAGACACCTTTATTATATGTTTCACTTTCCATAGTCTAGGTAATATATATCACTTATGTGTATAACATATTTAGTCTTGCTGATCTGACAGAGATCACAGAGATCTCCACAGAGATGGCAAGCTTGATATGCTAGTTAAAAAAAATGAAGTTGCCTTCGGCATGCGTTCAAAAGCTAGATGATTTTTCTTGTTTTTTTGTTGTTGTTGACAGATTGGTGGAGTGGGTGGTCTGTTCTATTTTTAGCCCAAGCTCGCTGGCATGACTTCCTGTGAGGAGCCTTGACATGAAATGCTAGGCTTGGGTCAGTTCTTTGTAAGCAGCCATACAGTTTACGTATCGGTAATATTGGTAATATTTTTGGGTGGCTGAAACAGATTATCCACATTCATATTATTTCTTATGGGAAAATTTGTTTCACAATACTAATTTTTGCCTTAAGAATTAATTAAATGTGCATGCTAAGGTTTCACTGCAGCTTATCTATACACCTGAGCAGTTGAAGGGTAAAGGGCCTTGCTTAGGGGTCTAGAAAAGGCAGATTGGTGGTCTGGGGATTTGAACTCACAACCACCTGCTCTGGAGTCCAACACCATCTCCACTGAGCTACCAGTTTTCTACAGTATACATCACAATGGGGATGTGAGCTCAGTGACTTTGACATGGATGCTGGCACCAAATAGAATGGTATAAATAGAAATCCCAGAAATTTCACATAAACAGTCTGCAGATTTTAGACGGAATGGTGCGAAAAACAAAAAACATCCGGTGAGCATCAGTTCTCCTGGTGAGAGATATCAAAGGAGAATGGACAGACAGGCTCAAGCGGATAGAAAGGAATAGTCACTTGAATAAACACTCCTTAAAAATTTTGGTGAGCAGAAAAGCATCTCAAAATGCCTTGAGGAGACAACAGCAGAAGACCACATAGCATCTTAGGAACCTCAAGCTCCACTGGGCACAGACTCACTAAAAATAAACAGATTGTAGAATGCTTCACTTAAATTAAAAGTGTGATAAATCATACAAAAACATGGTAACATTTTTGTGCCACACCTTCTTTATAACCATAATATCTTGCCATCTATGACCAGCTAAAACCACTGGCAGCATTAGCCAAGAACGCACTTCAACTAGCAAGTCTGCTAGATAGAATGTGTGTGTTAAGCAAACAAAGCAACACACAAGGTGCACCTGTTAGATAACACGCTAGCTGTAATCCTGACAGCAGAATTGAAATGAGTGTGCATTGATGTTGTGTAAGAGAGCTGAATTACATTTGAAACCCTCCCACTTGCTGTCTTTGAGTAATGCCCTGGTTTTGCAAATCAGATTTGCAAGGACTTGCACTCGAACCGAGGATACATACAGATGCAATTTCCAGAACTCTGAATAGCACTGGGTATATACAGAGCTCGAAAGCATAAGAAAAAGTACTTGAATATGACTTTTAAATTTACATTTTACAAGTTTTACTTTGTTTTGAACCTGCCTGCAGTAAAGATGTGCCTTTTGTAAACTGATCCTCTGAAATACCATTAAAAAAAAAAAAAAAAATTAATATGTTAAAGATTCAAAACTACAGATTTGATGTAAATTAGGCCAAAACTTAAGGATTCTCAGAAAAAAGCAGACCCTTTCAGAGTAATTGAACTCATCATTTCTCCAGTCTCAGTTGTCTGCCATGCTTCTGCTCATAACCATGAAGTGTAATGAAGTGGAGAGGTGTGGAGTAGAGTTAAGTGGAATCAAAATGGAAGATCCCAAAGCACATCTTTTTATATTCTACAGAATTATTTCATTATATCTCAGTTGAACAGTCTCTTCTGATAAGGTAATTCAAAATTTGTACTTCTTTTTATTAATTTTTTATCCTTCATTTTTGGTTATTCTCCTTTTTTTTAACACCATAAGGAGAGACATTTCATTTCGATGTCTCTTCAACTCATAAAGAATAAAGAATCTATCTATCTATCTATCTATCTATCTATCTATCTATCTATCTATCTATCTATCTATCTATCTATCTATCTATCTGTCTATCTGTCTGTCTGTCTGTCTATCTATCTATCTCTATAAGTATTGGCCCTCTATCTATCTATCTATCTATCTATCTATCTATCTATCTATCTATCTATCTATCTATCTATCTATCTATCTGTCTATCTGTCTATCTATCTATCTAATAAGTTTCAAGTATAGTATTCTTGCTATTTGCATAGAACATAAACACATAAACTTTCTTTTTTCATTTGATCACTTCGAAAGCTTCCTCCTAGGAATCCTGGATGTTTTACCATAATTTGCATGTCATTTACATAAAATCTGATAATAATTTCAGAGATGGGATTTTTTTTTAATTTGATGTCTGATGTTTTTTTTTTTTAAGCTCAATACTGTAATCCTTATAATCCCTAGATTTTAACTCTAGCAAGTTAAAGCAAAAAAAAACCCCAAACATATTAAACATACCAAAGGCAAAAAGATATAATGTAATATAATGTATATAGTTAAAATGTGCAAAATATTCAAATATGTTCAAATATATTCAGCTTTTGTCAGCTTTCCTCCATATATTGGATGTGTGTGAAAAATCTGTATCAGCCCGATGTGTGGAATGTATTAAAGAGATTACATTAATAAGCATGCGTTGTGACTCACTGCCTGTGTGTGTGTGTGTGTGTGTGTGTGTGTGTGTGTGTGTGTGTGTGTGTGTGTGTGTGTGTGTGCTTTTACTTGCCATTCTTAGGATTCTGATAAATTAGGAAGAAAAGAAGACAGGGAATAGTTACTGCTGTGCACAGTTCAGCAATTTTTGGTTATGATAAGATTATCATTATTATCATGCACAGAAAATGGTATCTCACTGTACAAAGGAGCTAAAGTTGTGAACCAAAGGGATTTGGGGGAAAAAATGTTGTTCAAAAACAAAGCACTACAGCAAAGGAAATGTTTGAGCCATTTGTTTGGATTTGTCGCTTTACCACATCCTACCAAATTAAAAGCACAGAATTGGGGGAAAAAATGAAATTCAATTAATACAACTTAATTGTTGCTTGTTTTCTTAGGTCCATGTCACTCACATAGACAGAAAAGACACTCACTTAATTGGGAGTGACACAGAAATGTCTTCTCACAGAAAACTTGAAAATGAATCAAAACCTCCTGACCAATCAGAATCGAGAATCCAACAGCGCTGTGTTATAATATATATTTATATGTTATAATATATTTATATACCATGACGGATCCCTAGTTCGGTTGAGATAGATAGATAGATAGATAGATAGATAGATAGATAGATAGATAGATAGATAGATAGATAGATAGATAGACAGACAGACAGACAGACAGACAGATAGATAGATAGATGCTTTCACCATGCCCCAGAGCCCTTGTGTGCTACTTACAGCATTTTCTTCGCTCACCAAACGATATACATGACACCACAATATATCATGACAGATTCCCTACATCATGCCTAGTAAGTCTCTGAGCCTTCAGTGTGGAGCAGCGGAGGTGTGATGCTGACTTACTTCCCGTTTGTGTTTTTTTAACAGATGAACGTGTATTGCCAGAAAGCAGAAAGGTCTTGAAGGTTATAGAAATGAAAGGAGACTGTCCCACAAGATGAATCAACATCATCACCAATTGTGTGTGTGTGTGTGTGTGTGTGTGTGTGTGTGTGTGTGTGTGTGTGTTTAAAGCAGGAACGTAAAAGCAAAAGAGTGACTTGCACCCTAGTTAAAAGTAGATCAAAGCGTGACAGCCTGAGCAGGAACCGCAGGTTTATCATTGTTATAGGCTCATTAAATCAGGAGCTTGCGTTGATACGTCGCCGCCTGTGTTCGCTGAGAAATGGGAGAAACGCACTCGACGGGGACTGCGAGTCGAGTTGAAACGCTTTGCTTATAATTGCAGTGTCAAGTGAGTTTCCAAAACAAAATTAAAGGGAGAGGAGTCTGGCAAAGCTGTGACAAAAAGCAGACCATGCATTCGAGAAAGGCATGGTCAGGGCAATGCCAGTCCTGACAGTACGGTGAGAAAACACAGGCTGTGGGATCGGAGATTAGTGGGATATTCATGCAAATTAATCTCGGCCTCAGTCAAGCTGCCAGTCTCCTTCATGTGCAGTGAGTCACTCTCTTGTTGTATACGTGTTTAGTTCCATGTATATAACTAGCGACAAATGCATAATCTATAATAATAATAACAACAACAGTAAGCTCACTGATTTCATCATAAATTATGATGTGTTACGGACGGCTGAGTCGCTTAACATTTAGCGTATTATAAACTATCTAGCTTTCTATTTAACCTAGCATATGACAAGTGTCATTAATAAGTAGTAAGCACTATATAAACTAATCTACTCTAAACACGTCTGCATTATATCCTCATCGCTTTGCTTCAGAGTTCTAAAAACACAAGAAGAAAAATGTTTGCCTCTAATTTCAGGTCCTGTTTATTTCCTTGTAAGGCATAGAATGAACATAGTGGCCTAAATGCTTCATATATTATTCTGTGATTAAGATTTTAAAAAAAGCATATTATTCCCTAATATCGATATCACCATCAGTTATTCTGTATAACAGGTGAAACTACTGGAGAAGGAATAGAAGACTGGTCCAGCTGCTACATCTAGCAAATTAAATTTTTCATTCTAAGTAAAATGTGTTACTCTTTTTGTATGTATTACAATCCCAAAAAATCAGTTTCAGCATTTTGTGTTTAACTTAGGGAGAAAATTGCATTTAAAGATTTCATGCCAATTCAGCTGAAAGGATCCATGCATTTTCATTTCAAACCTAATCTTCTTATGGAAAAACAGCCTTACTGCCAAACTTTTAATGAATTTTATACAGTGGAAAATGAGATATTAATTTGATTATCAGCATTATCACCAGTCTCTGTCTCATGGTTTGAGGTAAACATCACTCTTCCCCATCATAATCTCTTTACTTACTGATTAATTCATTCACCTCTGTTCTGTTGGCCAGATTTCTGTAAAAACATTTGAATCAAATCATGACATTCTGGTTTGCAAGGCATCCGTAGGCAAGTTTTTTGTTAAACTGTAATCTTTGCAAGAATATGACTAAGGCTAGTCATTGTGGTACAATATATGTATATCAGTGTACATTCTAGGCAGAAAAAGAACAATAATTTTTGGAAAAATCCAATGCATATTTTTTTTAGCTGTAGTTAAATGTATCTGATTTTTTTTTACCCCCAAACTGCCACACAATCATACATACTGTGTTCATTTATCAGTCATAATTTAGCTAAATATTTCACATAAAACCTCTAAAACATTTATTCTGTCTAATAAACATGACATGTGCATCCTCATTGTGCACTGTGTCATGGCACCTATTTACAATAATATCAGTACACTTATGAGGTTAATTCCTAATTCAGCATATCACATAGTATTGGTTAATAGTAGGCTTTCAATTCTTAATACTTATCTATACTATCTGTATATACACTGTATATTGTTTCTGTTACACGATGCACACATACTGCACAGATATATAATCAAAATTTTCCTTACACATTATGTGCCGTAAGTACAACTTGCACAAACTAATCTATGTACGTACTAACTGACATAGCTTTATTTATTGATGTACATATTTACATATTTCTCTGCACTTGTTCATTTGCACAATTTCTACTATTTGCACTTCTGGTAGATGCTAAATGGCATTCCGTTGCTATACCTGTACTTTGCAATGACAGTAAAGGTGTATCTACCTATCTATATCTATCTATGTGTATTAATCAGTACACAAGAAAGTAGGCTATTTGTCGGTGTTATAAACATTGAAACATCATCAGGCCCATACTCACACTTGAGTATGCACGTTCATATATTGGTTCAGGAAAACAGCAACGGCTATGTGAAATGGCAAATGGGAATTTCCCACAGATATTTAAGGTCTTTGTGATGGGAGCAGTAATGTTTCCCAGTAAGTTACACCACTGATGACTAGTGAGCAATAGGAAGGTCATGCTACCTTATGGGCTTAAGTTCATAGCTGCAGATGTGAGGCTTGATAATGGAGACTGCAGGATTTAGCAGAATGTGAAATAAAAAGCCACAATTTTTAGACACGCCCTGTTTGAGAGACAGAGCAGTAAAAGCTTGGACAGAGAGTTAACATTTAATTAGCTTTGTTGGACTTTGATGTACAGCTTTTATTTCATTATATGCTGCTAAGAGTCTAAACAGATCACACATACACTGTCAACATTAAGCTTCAATTTGCTTCATGTTTTCTGAATGAATTTACAGTGTAAATCTATTTTTATTTGTGCTGTATGGGCAATGCATTGTATTGAGACACCACTGTATGATATCAAATCAAACCCTTACAATCTACCTGCCAGAAAATGAATGCAAGCAAAAACATGGACTAGCATTACGTTTTCGATAAACAGCTCCACCATTTCTGTTCATCAGAGACCTATATTTATCCGGTGTAATGATCTGCATTGAGGTTTACATGTCAAAAACACCATCCAAAAAATAAATAAATTAATAAAACTCTGTTCTTGGCCCCAACAAGGACAGAGTGAGCTAATTAGTCTAATGAATATGCATGCAGAGAGTACTGAGAGCAGCAACAAAATGTTTAACTCGCTCAATTCTACCAAATGTTTTTCCTTGTAAAATGGTGAATTAGACAAATTAGCAGTAATACAAACCGTCAGGAGAGCTGCTATAGATATAACCGGCTTCTGGAGGGATGCAAAGTATCTGGAGTCAAATGAACCTTTGTGGCCACACAGCGTAATTACTGACTTTTTTTTTCAAGTAGTAAGTAGGTAGTTTCCTGAATACAACAAACTTTATAGCAGTTTCAACCTTGAATAACGTTGTGTCAATTCTGACACATGACCAAGTAAATATTTGTGCACCCCTCCTTTTCTTTCTGGTATGAGTACGTCATGACTCCACATGGACAGTTAGAGTTGATTGGAAAAAAATAATATCACTACTCCATAAATCAAGGAAAGTCCTGTGTTCCATCATACACATTTAATTCAAGAGTGCTTTACCCTGGAGTCTTTTTCTAATAGTCTGATTATTATGCTGCTCTATTAAACCCTATTAAATCTGGCAACAAACTGTGCCAAGTGTGTAGTGTACTGTGAAGTGTGTAGAATGTACCTGAGCAGAGATGGACTCATCCTCCATTTCATGAAAACCTTGCAGAAATCTAAGTCGATAACAAGAATTTCACATTCATCATTTTCTTCCAAGCCCTTGGGAAATTACACACCACCTGACCTGATAACCTGAGTATCGCAAATCTTGTGATTTCACCCATCACTGATTCTCTTTGTAATGCTGTTTTTTTCTTTGCTGAAACTGTAACTACCCATTTTAACCTTTGTAGTGGCTCACTTCTACTCGCCATCTCATACAAGCCAAGCGAAGACTTTATCCTGCTTATAACAGATTGTCTTACCTTTTTGATCGCCGCTAGATTTACATTTAGATAGAGTTTGAACAGTTGTAAGCTTCTGGATTTTCTACACGCACAAAGAAGCTGAAGTATTTAACAGGATAAACTGACAGCATGTTTCATTGGGCAACAAACAGCCATGTGTTTTTTTTTCTCAGCACTATTGTCAGACTGCAGAATTTCAAGCCCCGGCACAGTTTCCACACTTTCCTAATTCACTATAAAGCAGCTGAACTCTGTTAGTTTGAACTCTTGCATATTATATCTACCAATCCAAGGTCATTTTCCCAGCACACTAATTAAAAGCCCCTCAATCTCACAGTTGTGGCTGCCAGGCTTGCACTGTGATAGATTTTAGACTTTAAGTTGATTGTAATCAACATAAATTTGAGTTTGCTAAGATAAACATTAGCTTCACAATCTCACAGTGTCTCCTGATTGTATGCAGATAAGCTGAAGCTGCAAATGAAGCTGGTTTTTTTTTCTTTTTACAAAAATTGTACTGCACTTTTAATAGGCAATGGTTCCCTGAATTGATTCTTTCAAATTGTATATTTGAGTCATTTGATTCAGTGCCTTTCAGAAATACAGTGTAGGTAATAGCATGTCTGCACACCTACAGATTTGAACACTAAAACGAAGTTTTTATGAACGTTTTACAACAGTTGCCTAGATGAGACTATTTTCTAATGCACTTGCTATTAATAGATATAACCACATTAGCCTATAACCACATTAGATATATCCGAGCAGGGCCTAATAATCATTTAATCAATAAATTAAAATAAAAAGCCCTTCATGTACACACCTAAACTGGAACAGACCAAACCACTTGAGGTTAAATGAATTTCTATCCAGAATTTTTTTTTCCACAAAAGTGCTACACAAAATGAACTTAGAAATAAAAACATCTTACTCTTCCATTAAAGAAGATCATTACTAACAGCAAATGGTGATACAATGAAAAGAAAAGGACATGTTCCTGAAAAACCTGAATGTTCCTGAAGCTTGTGGGACAAAGAAGGTCCACTTTGGACCATGCCTGGGGTAAATTCCTTCTAAGGTGGGCTAGGAATGGGATTAAACAGTTCTGTGCACACCTCTATAATGCTAAGAGAGACTTATATAAATCAGGTGCTGTTAAATAAACAAATGTTGGCATGGAAAGAGAGAAAATTATATGCTGCATTACTTGCATACTTTAATATTCTGGCCATAAGAATTTTTGCATGAGCAAAAATTGCTTTAACTAAATATACACCCACCTTCCATTTTATTAGGAACACATAGTCATGCAGATGCAAGTCAAGAGCTTCAAGTCATTCACATCATGCACGAGAATGAAGAAGAAGTGTGATCTTTGTGACTTTGACCGAGACAGGCTCGCTTGATTTCAGAAACTGCTGATCTCCTGGATTTTTTTTTTTTACACAGAATGGTATGAACAACAAAAAACATTTAGTGGAAACACCTCGTTGATGAGAGAGGTCAGAGGAAAATGGCCAGATTGGCTCAAGCTGCTAGGAAGGATAAAGTAACTCATAATCACTCTTTACAACCGTGATGAGCAGAAAAGCATCTCAGCGTTCACAAAACATGAGATGGATGAGCTACAACAGCAGAAGGTAACATTAGGTTCCTATCAGTCAAGAACAAGAAGACTATCATGGGCACAAATGCACAGAAACTAGGGCAGTCGAAGATTAGGGGGAAAAAATCATATTGTCTATTTCCAGTCTTCAACTGTCATATATGGGACTTGTGCCCATGATAGCCTGATGATAGATTCCTGTTCTTGGTTGACAGGAGTGGAACCTACTCATCACAAAGCTAATGCAACAGACATCTGATTATAACTAAATTACTTCATTAGAAATGCTCGTCTATATCAGGACATCTATACAACCACAAATCCAACAACACATTAGATTCTGAATCTAATATTACCAAACTTCTGTGACCTATCAAACATTATGAACATTAACTATAAGTAATGTGCCTGAAATCGATTTAAACACTAATATAATAGTAAATGTACCTCACCAGCCTGCCTTAGGTCCTGCATTAAATAAAAGCATACATTCTCCAAGTGTGGTCCTGTGAAAAGTAATTCCTCATGCCCTTGCTTTGAGGTGTGAGTGATTTGTTTGTCTAAACACAATGGCTACACATCCCACCTGCAATGTTACAAAAATCTGGACCTTTCCCCAAACCACTGTAGTGATACTGCTGATGTGTATTTTTGTTCTAATGTTGTTCTAATGCATTTATGTTTACTATATAAAGAAATGCTAGTGACACTCTGTCAGAACTCGATCCCTAGTTACCATCCTTAGTTACCTGTCATTGCCATGGTAACTAGGGATGGATGGATTCATTTACAGTTTAGCACTGACAATACAGTCCTCAGAGTATCAGTTCATATCTAATGCTGATCCACTACTGACATCCTTGTCTAGAGATTCATCCAGCTTATGCTGCCATGTAAACATAAAAATTCCTGGTATGGTAAGGTCAGTGTGTGTTCTGTGTTTACTTACAAGAGCTGTGTCATGCTTGTCAACATCATAAATGTTCACGGTAATATAGATCGAGTGTTTCAGATCAACATCGAGGATCTAAGCTGATCTCTGATTATATGAAGCTGCTCCTTGCATTTGTATAAATCAGAATAAACTCTGATGACCCAGATCAGTGTGGGTGTGGTTATGGGTCAGAGAATTAAATTCAATTTAAACTGGCTAATTTATTCCAATACATTTGTGCCAGTAATGCAGGTATACAAATACCAGAAGCAAGGAATAGCACTAAAATGGACCGCTTATGATGTTTTGTTTTGATTTGATTCTTAACATTAAAGATTTTTTTGTGAATCTTGTCATTCTGTTGACAATTTTTGTCTCCAAAGTAACTCCATACTCTACAATTTAAAGGAACAATAGTACAAATAGTATGGAAAATGATTGAATTTAGAAAAATTAATATTTCAAATAATTGTCTAAGAACATGTGTATTACACAGCTGGAAATAAAACAGTTTGGAAACTTACCTAATGGTCTGGAATGTTTGTTTATATATGTACTGTGCTTTTGTCAGTGTTTCTACCTACATCTAGTTAGACCACTGTTAGTTTTAGGAGCAGAGCTTTGTGAACATTAGTGGAAATGGAGGCATGTACTCATTACTCATTAAAGTGAAAAAGCTCAATCATTCAAATCTGATTCAGCTCTACACGGTTAACCATTACAAACCTTTATGTTCCTACAGATCTTACCTGATGCGCCTTTAAGTGAAAAGACGCTTACAAGCTGTTCAATCGATTCACGTGATTGGTTCATTTATAAGAGTCGTTCATAAAGAATCGATTCCATAAAGAACTATAGAGGTTATTCAATTCAACTGATGGTGGATCTGTTAAAAATGGAGTTTTAATAGTCTAGCTAGGTAATGGCGGTATAAGTCATATAGATACGATTATTATTATTATTATTATTATTATTATTATTATTATTGAACTGTTTTCACACTTCTTAGTCTATGTAGCTGTCCTTCCGTACTTTAGTGAAAAATGTGATTAGATAAGTTATAAAACACATTTCTCAGAGATCAGGAGGTATAAAGAACATTTTGAGGTGTTATAAAAATTAAAAGCAAGATTTTGGGGTCCATTGTAAGCGTGAGCTCTACTTTTACAAGATCTTGGCTGCGTCCGAAACCGCGTACTAAATGGTCTCAGAATAGTAGGTTTCGCACCCTAGGTTGCCATAGTTACCATGCGCGGCGTACTATAATAGTGTACTATTTAGTACGAGAGTATGCAGTTTGGGACGCAGCCCCCCTACTTGCCTGTATTTTGCACACATCTATCTCATTCACAAGCCAACTCTAGTCTAACCAACCTATTCATGGGTTCTTTGGTAAGCGTGAATGTCGAGGATACATTAACATCACCAACATTTTACATTCATCTAAAATAATGCATGATAGAAACACTGTAATTATTTAGTTATAGTCTATGATCATCCTCATATATCACGGAGAATAAACATACTGGAGGTGTGTGTTTCTATGAGTTTCTCTAGAACATACCTTGAATAAAATTCGTCGATATACCCGAAAGCACCTCCAGGGTGTCGTGTTGTTATCAATATGTCCACAGAGTTGGCGCTTCCGCTTCTGAATACACGGATAAAAGCATCAAATAAAGAACGCTAATAAAGGAACATGGCGCGCCCTTCATGGTCGTTCCATCATCGGAAAGGATTAGAGTCATTCTCGTCAGAAACAAGTGTGGAAATGGTGTGCATGTAAAGCCACGCATGGGCGAAGTTAAACGTGTCGACGTGGTGGTGGTGGTGCCTCCTCACGCCGCCCATTGAGGATCAGCAGCTCTAGGAGGAGGGAATGAATGGAGCAGGAACAGATGCTGCTGAATCCATCGCGCTTCCGTTTCTGTTCAGAGGACCTGAACATTTTAGCACATTTTACTTTGCCCATTTTCGTCTAGATTACCAAGAAGCACTCTCAGAAAGTTCTTCTTAAGTTATATCGCACTTTAAGCAAAACACTACATACAATAGATATATCACAGCCAGTCTTAGCCAGTTGACTGATTAGCATTTATAATTCTTACAACATTTTTTTTGTTCCAAAAAAACTCAATTTGTAGAAATTATTAAAATTTTTATTATTTAAAAGGGAAAATCCACCCTGTGACCAACAAAATGTGTTTACATTGTAATAATTGTGATGTTTAGCAATTCTGCTGTTTATTTGTAGGTTGATATTGTATTTTTGCTATTCCTATGAAAAGTTAGCGATCGTTTGCCGTGCTAAAGTTACAGGGAGAAATCAGTGACACTGAATAGGGAAAATAAACCAGCAGCCTCAACCACAGTACAGTGACTTTGTGGTTAGCATGCTTGTCTTGCACCTCTGGAGTTTGCGGTTTGATTTCCCAATCTAAGTAAGTAAGTAGCCTTTATACATTACTGCACAGTGAAATTCTTTCCTCACATATCCCATCCTTGGAGTTTGGGGTCAGAGCACAGGGTCAGCCATGATGCAGCGCCCCTGGAGCAGGGGGATTGAGTGCCTTGCTCAAAGACCCAATGGTGGCAGCTTGGCATTGCTGGGGTTTGAACCCCGATCTTCCAGAGCCTTAACCACTTGAGCTACAACTGCCCACTGCTCTCTCTGAGCTTCAGGGGTTTCTACTGCGTAATCTGGTTTTCTCACCCAGTCCAAAGACATGCATTGTGATTGATTGGCACCTCTTAATGTGTGTGTGAATGTAGAGGTGATGGATTAACACTCTGTCCAGGTTCCCTGTGATCCTGTGTAGGATAAGATGTACAGAAAATGGATAGATGGAATCTCAAACATAAGAAATAGCAGTCAGGTTTCAATGTTAGCTTCACACTCATATCCGACAATGATCAATGTCTTAATTAATTAGTAATCCAACAGAAGTACTGGATAAAGGAAAAGTTCCAGGAAGCAGCAAAGCTGTAGGAGTTACAGCTGAGCCTTGGCTAAATAATGAGCTTTGAGATAACGAGCGTGATGGCCATGGAAGGTAAAGCTTTGGGAGATTTGGATGTATTTGAATAGAGTGTACAGATGAGGAGATCTGGACAGACTAAAGGAATAAAGCACTGCTGCATTGCTTTGATTAGCCTTTTAACCAAACTATTAACCAAAGTCAAGGAAAATAGACAGTGAAAGAAGCTTAAGCAAAAAAAAAGTCAGAAAATCATTTTTTGCACAATTAAAGAGCACATATTTCACAGGTATTAAAAAATATATATACATTGAAATAAATAAATTCTATCTAATTGTAAGAAATTCCTGCATAATATTTGTTTAATTAGGGATATGAGTTAACATGAGAATTTAGAAACAGGTTTCTGGTCATGAATATACGCCAAAAAAAAATTGTACACTCAAAAATTTTGAGAGTGTGCGTATCCAACGCCTACATGGGATAAGGGGGTAGGGTGTTTGCCTTGTCTCATTTCATCAGATTTGAAGTGCACTGAGGAACATGAACTAGCACTCAGCTTCACATCAATATTTAGCAGCATATAAATGAGGTCCTGCATCTCCACAAGCATCCCCAGTTCTGAAGCACGATATCAGAACATGCTACATAAAACTGTATCAGAGAGGTCTCTTTTATTTTTAAACGTAAAAATCATTGGCAAACTGATGTGTCAGATATAGTAATAAAAAAACTTCAGTTGTGCTTTCATAGAAAAGGAATCAACTTCGTAAAGCATCATGTTTCATTTCACCATGTCATCATTGATTATTTTTAAATAAAAGCATCAGCTTTTATTCCTTACTTAAAATCCTTTGTTTAAACCTGTAAGAAAGAAAGCCAGGACTGTGGAAAGGCAACAGCTCCTGAAGTGCACTTTTGCACAAGGAGGCTGTTACATAAGAGCAGCCAGTCCACTGTGATTCACACAGATATGTACCGCTTGTATTAATGGGTTCTACATCATTCATTTAAAGGACCATGTTCATTCATGCAATTCTCCAATAAACAAAATATGTGGCAGTGCTACAATTCATAAAATCATGCAGATATTGCAACTGAAAAAATAACCACTCTTTACAGCCATGGTGGGCAGAAAAGCATCTCAGAATTCAGAATCTGGAGGCAGATGGGTTACGCCCTCCAGCAGACGACTACATCTGGTTTCATTCCTGTCAGTCAGGAAGAGCAATCTGAGCTTACAGTAGCTACAAGCTCATCAAAACTGGGCAGTTAAAGATCAGAAAAATATTGGTCAGTCTTTTTTTCCTAGGTTAGTGGCACCCTTTTGGGGGGGGTTTCACTTCAGAAATGGGATACTGTATGCATTTTCATAGTTTTTTTGTTTCAGAACTAGACATTTTGCATACATACATACACATATTTATGTTTTGCTAGTTGGATAGGTGTTAGAATTTTTTTTAAAGCACACAGTAAATGGATAACTTATGTATGTGGGATGTGGTTCTACTTTAAATAAACTTATTTATTTATCAGGAGAAATAAGATATCTATGAATGTAGAGTAAATGCAGAAGAAATGTAAATTGCATGCAACTTTAGTGAGTGGTAATTTTGTAAGTGAGAACATCTTGTAGATAAGAGAGGTCAGAAGGAAGGGGGCAGACTGATTCGAGCTGCCAGGAAGGATATAGTAACTCTTTACAAACCTGATGAGCAGAAAAGTATCTCAGAATGCAAAAGATATCAAAATTGTTGAGGTGGTTGGGCTGCAACAGCAGAAGACCACATCAGGTTTCACTCGTCAGAAAGGAACAGGAATCTGAGACTTATCATGGGCACAGACTCAACAAAAACTGGACAGTTTTTAATTTCTTTACCTATTTTCATAACTATTCTGCATTTATAACATGTTATATAATAATACAGGGTCTTTTATGTTCTTGATTAAATTCCTATTGAGGAAAAATGCAAAGTTCTAATTTGGACCTTGTATTAAATTATGTTAATGTTCAAAATATTATAATACTTAACTTTGAAGTAAACACCTTTATTTTAATTTTAAAATGCCAGAAAAGTGAATTATAATGTTTATATAGTATAGAACCAGAATGGATTTGACTGTTGATATTACTGACCATATCGGATGAGAAAAGTTTAATTCGTCAAATAGATAAATAAATAAATAAATAAATAAATATATAAATGACAATGTTAACAATTGCTTTTTTTTTATTAAGAAGCAAATAATTATACTGCTTATCCATTCATAGTAAAATGTAATATTGAAGAATATCCATGGAACAAATTAGTTCCTGTTATCTCTCTCGAAGTTAATAAAAACATGCAGCTTTTCATGATACTGAGAAACCACCAGTCCCTCATTTCGGAAGTTACAACTGCATGTGGTTTTAATCTGTTATGTGGAGCATCTACCATATATTTGAGGTGCCTCTTTAGGTTGTTGCTATACTGTAGAACTGATAACCTAATAAAATGAGTGCATTAATATAAACATGTGATTTGATTTGGAGATGGAGCTACCATCTGAGCTGCTGTTCTCATCAATCAGAACTGAGAATGAATGAATCCCATAAACTTCCAAAATATCTAAATGAATCTGCTTAAAGCATCACTGGATATTTTAAACCCCAACTTTCCATCCATCCTTTCTGGAGCGCTTAGAGCCACATGGAGCCTCAAGCCTATACCAGGGGATATGAGGTGGTGGATATCCTGGACGGCGTGGCAACCCATTACAGGGCACAATCACAAACTATGGACAATTGAGAGAGCCGAATCAGCGAGGCAAACTTACTAACCACTAAGACATTGTGTGCCACACCAACAATTCCATTTAATGCAAGTCATTCTTAATGTTAAACAGTAAATTACTGTTTGCAGAACAGAGTATTGTCTCTAGAAAATAATGTTTGTACACGAGGAAGAAATGCTAACAGTGCATTTTCAGAACAGCTGACAACACAGAAGAGGAAACACGAGAAGCCATTAGTGCTGTAATGATTTGACTGGATGGTATTACAGCTAAATCTTTAGCTTATGGCAGCTTACCCATAATTTCAAGGCTATCACTGCCACTGAGAGGCATAATGAAGGACATTTCCATGCGGCACTACAACAGTTTAAAGCATTTAAAGGTGACCTTTGTGTTTGGGATCGCCTCATCAAGTGAACTGTAGGCGTGTCATTAGGTATTGCAGTGTGCATTGAAACACATGATCATTATTTCAATTATATGAGTGTGCAGTTCCTGTATATAAGTGAGAAATTGCTTCTCATTAAATATTGAACATTCTAGAGATGACACTGATATTGCATTGACTACCACAGAGACAAAGAGCTCAGATATTTATCACAGACTGTGTGAAAATGATGAATTGCTCCAATCTTGTGCAAAGCCAGGTGACCTGGAAATGAAATTAAGAAAAAAAAACAAAAAAACACAGCCACCACTGTATCCAAGCCTGGTGCTCTTGGGTACTTTCCGGAAGCTTGATATAGCATACCATAGACACACAAATAGAGAGAGAGAGAGAGAGAGAGAGAGAGAGAGAGAGAGAAAAGAGAGAGAGAGAGAGAGAGGGGTTCTTTCCCACCCGAGGATGTCCTCTCACCTAGATTTGATTTCAGACATTGACAATTTCTATTTGGAGCCATGACTTTCCCATCATTTTGCCTCAAAGCTGAAAGAGCTGACACATAAGGAAGATAGGTGTATGTGTGGGTGCGTATGTGTGTTAACTCACTGTCCAATTTAATACAAAGACCTGTACCCTTGCTCATTTATGCAATCAGCTAATCATGTGGCAGCAGCACAGTGCATAAAATCATGCAGATGCAGGTCGAGAGCTTCAGTTAATATTCACATCAAACATCAGAATGGGACCTCATTGATTTTAACCATGGCATGAACATTTGTACCAGAAGGGCTGGTTTGGTTATTTCAGAAACTGTTGATCAACTGAGAATTTCACACCCAACTGTTTCTAGAGGAGTTTACACAGAATGGTGCAAAAAACAAAAAACAGTAGTGAGAAATTGTTCTGTGAGTGGAAATGCCATGTTGATAAGAAAGGTATGTCTTGGTGGGGACCAAATGTTTTCACATGGATATGAGTGTATGACACTGATCTTGCAGGGACATTTAGCTGGTCCTTATTTGGCTGGTCCCCATGATTATTAATTGTACTGAGATTAAGTGTGAGGTTTGATTTAGGAGTAACATTAATAATTATGTCAGTGGAAAGCCATTTACAGGGAAAGTAAGGCTGGGACATTTCTTTCATGGTATGAATAATTGTATGAGAAAAGAAAATCTTAGTCAACAACAATTATCTAGCTATATGCAAAATAGAGCATACTAATCAATCTCCATCATCTTCCATTTATTATTTGCAAGCAAGGAATGGGTTAAACAGTTTGCAATAAAAAAAAACCCAACATAATCAACAACAACAAACCCTAAAGGCTGCACAGAACATGCAGTAATCAAATATCTATGTGTTTAACAGACGTTTTGTTCAGCAAACTGACATTTTTGTCCTGCGCCATTAACATTGATGAATTGGGTGCTTTGGAAGGAACAGCAATTATGATGTCTAAGGACTCTCCAATTAATCTCATGTGGAGCTCTAAAATCAGTCCTCAACGATCCTCAGCCAGTCCACATTATTGTTGTATTCTACATACCAGCACACATCAGCTTTAGGGCTTTAGGATACTGACAACCTGGCCAACATGACTTCATCACTAGAATAAATGGTAGAAGATTGATTGCTAGGGAAGATTTATAACTTTTTGCAGAACTATATGTGAATGTCATACAAATGGTTATTTTTCTTTTGAAATTTTTTTCCAGAAACTAGAGCATAAGGAGGGGCTAAATCCATTATGCGGATTATTGCAAAAAAAAAAAAAGCCTATGTTGTTGGGTGGGAGGCTTAATGCTAAGAAATGAAATTATTAAAAAAATTCATTGGTTAAACTGATATTAAGCTGCAGTTTTATTTCAAATAAACACAAGCACATATTGCATCTGCAGTCCAGGTCATATCAGAGGTTGATAATATACTGTCTACAACTGCTCTGACATTTTATTTTTGTAGATTTGATCATTAGTGCACAGAATTTGACAAATAATGTTTTTATGACATGAAATGGAAACATCATTCAAATAAACATGCCTCTGCAAATAGGAGAAAATACTTCCTCAAGTGCTATTGAAGCTACACTTTAATCGCACATTTTTTACACTTCTAATCAGTAGTCCAACAACTTAACCACTAAACTACCACACCCCTACTTTGCAGGCCTAGTGTCAGTTTCGCAGCTCAGTCATTGGAAGATGATTTCTTACATCACTCTCAAAGTTAAATAACTCTTTTAAACATAATTGTTTAAACTGGTCAGCTTTTAACCTTTGACTTATTTTGATTCACGATTTGTGGTCATTTTCATACATTCCTTGTGATCTACACTGCTTCTCTAACATGCTTTATTATGAACACACTGTTTCTATCTTGTAATCTTTTGTACATGAAGTGCTTTCAGATTTTGAACACATATTCAAACATTCTGCGATATAAATGAAGATTATTGCAGCCTGCCTTTTGTGTTAACCTTATCGACCCAGTGTGTCTCCAATAGTTTATTTTCATCCCTCTGGTCCAATCTTATGACAGTATCAAAGTTCACTCCAGGATAAAATATTCGTTTTTTTCCCAATCTTCTTTTGGAAACAATCTATTTAAAGACATGGAAAAAATACATGCCTATCAGTAATGACACAAATGGTTCATATCACGGGTTTCAGTATCACTGAAAATACTATAATTACATTATTATTATTATTATTATATGTAATTGCTGTCATCTGTGAAAATAGGCTAAGGAGATACACTAATACACTAATATGTGTATTATTGAGCTACAAAAAAAAGACACAAAAGAAAAATTTTAATTTTATATAATTGTTTTTCAAAGAATTGGTTTTATGGTAGTGTAATTACATCACAAATAATTCACTGAACAGCTCGCCTTTATATAAATGGTAATTGTCAATAACTTAATCATCATTTCTTAATTAAAAAATTCAGAAATAATGTTAAAAACAGATCAAAATGGTTTTACTATATTATATTATATTATATTATATTATATTATATTATATTATATTATATACAACATTTTTTTCAAGAAACATCGTACAATAATATGATGTTTGTTCCTTAAAGAGGAAAAATATGCTAGATGAGATAACCTTATGCAAACAGGTTGGTGTTCCTCTCTATTACTTCGCTTTACTTATTTATTTATTTTAAGCTAAATGCTAGCTTAGTTTGTTGGCTAGGTTGCTAATATTGTCTAGCTTGTACATAGTCGTAATATTGCAAATTAAATGCTAGCTGCTTAGGTTAGCTTGTTCGCTATGTTGCTAATGGTGTCTAGCTTGAATAAAGGCTAAGTATTGGATATTAAGCGCTAGTCTGTTAGGTTAGCTTGTTGGCTAGGTTGCTAATGGTGTCTAGCTTGTACACAGTACACAGTCTATTTTGTAGAATCTAACTGTTAAAGATTAAGCGCTAGCTGATTAGGTTAGCTTGTTGGCAAGGTTGATCATTTAAAAAAAATTTGTACTCCCCAGCAAATACTAATTCTTATTGCGGTGGACAGTAAAAATTGTGACTATGTGGCTCTCAGTCCTTCTTTAGGAACATTTCGGTACTGATCATATATGGCTGCAGCTGATGGAGAATTTGTCAGCTGGTCTCTGTCTCCAGAACTGTCTCAGGCTGAGCTAATTGCTACATGGGAGTTGACTTGCTCACATTTATGCAGGTAATAAATGATTGAGTTAATTTGTCCCTTGTGGACAGATGTGCCTTTTTAGGGAAGCATAATTACTGCATTACTTGACTACATATAACGATGTCAAGGTATATTATTAGCATATTAGTATAAGCATCTGCTTACATCTGTGGTGTTATTTGGAATAAAAAATAGACAGGAAATTAGACATGTATGTACTCTCCTGCCAGATCATTATGCTTCATACATGTATTTCACTTCTGATTTCCTGTGTCTCACGTTTTTATGTCCTTTAAGAAACCCTTATGGAATTTAACCTTCCTTACCTGTTATATTTATCACATACACTATATTGCCAAAAGTGCACAAAGCAAGGTCCATAAAGACATGGATGAGTGAGTTCGGTGTGGAGGAACTTGACGGGTCTGACCTCAACCTGATAGAACACCTTTGGGATGAATTAGAGCAGAGAGTCAGTCATTCCAAAACTGGGACGTCTGCCTTTACTCGCACATGAATATAATATGGAGTTGGCCCACCCTTTATAGCTATAACAGCTTCAACTCTTTGGGGAAGGCTTTCCACAAGGTTTAGGAGTGTGTTTATGCCAATTTTTGACCATTCCTCTAGAAACGCATTTGTGAGGTCAGGCATTGATGTTGGATGAGAAGGTCTGGCTCGCAGTCTCCGCTCTATACCAAAGATGTTCTGTCGGGTCGAGGTCAGGACTCTGTGAAGTTCCTCCACACCAAACTCGCTCATCCATGTCTTTATGGACCTTGCTTTGTGCACTGGTGTGCAGTCATGTTGGAACAGGAAGGGGTCATCCCCAAACTGTTCCCACAAATTCAGGAGCATAAAATTGTCCAAAATGTTTTGATATGCTGAAGCATTAAGAGTTCATTTCACTGGAACTAAGGGTCCAAGCACAACCCCTGAATTCAATGATTTAGAGGGGTGTCCCAGAACTTTTGGCAATATAAGTGTATGTATAGTTAATGATTGTGTACGATGGAAAGAAAAAGTCTACACACCCCTGGTAAAATGAACAATGAAACAATGAATTGAAGATAAATCATGTCAGAACTTTTTTACCAGCTTCAGTGTGAAAAACAATCAGAAACTTTTTAAGAAAGTGTTCACACTCTTTCACAATGTATTTTTATTGCTTGTTTTTCTTTACGATGTTTCTGTATCTGTATGTTTTATTTCACTGTGTTTGTTTGGGTGTATATTATTTCCAAAGGCATAATTTAACCGTGTCTTAATTTTTTTTAAACCTTCATTGTAAAATTTGAAAATAATATTAATAACTGGACAGTTAGTACCTTTATTAAAACACTTTCTGAAGGTTTAATTACTGCATTACAGCATATCTGCTGTGATATAACAATTGATAGAATGAAAATGAATAGCTACTAAAAATGTAAATGACTGTAAACTAAACATAATTGTCAGTTTTATAGTAGGATTTATCTAAGCACATTTCCATTTGGTAGGTTACTGTAAAATAATAGTAATTTCCATTTTTTCTAATTTCCTGCTGTTGAGTCTTTGTGCCATTTAATTTTACACAATTTATTTAAACAGCATATTTTATATATCGTATTTCACGTGCATTGATGAAGAAGGAACAATGACTAGGAAATAAATCTGTTTTTTATTTCTGACCTCTCTGTCCTCTCTATCAGCAGATAATCTGCTGCGGTCGAAGGCTGAGGTTTGATTATTTTCCTTCATGAGAGGTGTAGAGGAAGAGCATACACTACTTGACCAGCAGGGTTATTTCATTTGTCACAGAGCTCAAGCTCCTCGTACTCATTAGTGATTATGAATTGTGTTCTTTTTGGAGGTGTGTAGAGTGGGTGGTTTCAAAACCTTTCATCCATCCTACACAGGGTCACAGGGAACCTGGAGTCTATCCCCAGGGACTCAGCATCCATCACAGGGAACAATCACACACGCCCATTCATACAATACGGTCAATTTAGCAATCAGCCTACAACAGATGTCTTTGGACTGGTGGAGGAAATATAATGATTTATAATCACACTCTCTGATGGTTCCCTTTTGAGTCCGGTTCCTCTGAAGGTTTCTTCCTCTAACATCTAAGAGAGTGTTTCGTTGCCACAGTCGCCTCAGGCTTGCTCATTAGCAGTAAATACAAATATAAGTCTAATATTCATCTTGAGCTTTTTGTACTATATTTCTTATGTTCTGTAAAGCTGCTTTGAGACAATGTCCATTGTTAAAAGCGCTATATAAATAAAATAGAAATTGAAAAAAACTGAAGATGTCTGTGATGTACCTCAGATTCATCGATAACTTTGTTTTAAACGTTTCTGTGGGGATATTTACTTCCATCTTTACCCAACTCTCAAATCTCACTTTGTAACCCAGTTCAATGTTATTAACAGTGCCACTTATAATAGTTATTAAGAACAAAATAAGTACTTGTTCAATTTATGATAACTAAAAAAATGAAGAATTTTAAACCACAGTGCTGTGGAATTGTCGATTCTGATCTAAGTGGTTCAGTCAGCACTTAGGACACCAATGCCAGATGTTTACATTCATTCTAGTATATCATTGTCTCTACAGTAAGATATATACAGATCTATATAAAGAGAGACTGGTGAGAATGACTCTGCTGCTATAAGCTATGATTTAGTGATAACAGGAACTAGCTTGTCTTCCTGACTTTAACATTAACCTGTGAAATATTCATCAGAAATAGGAAATGGAATTTTCCAAACACTTTTGTATAAGAAGAATAAAACACACGCACCTCATCACACCAGCTTGTCTTTGTTTATTTTCCTAGAGCAGCACACCCTGTCATGTTTTATTCCTTATTTTTCAGAGCTGTGTAAATGATTACATAGACATAACCCTCATGACAAATTGCATTACAGACACACATGTTTTTAGTAGTGCATCACGTTTATTATACTGAATGATTGACGAATTTCATAAATAGAACTCTTCAGACATAAAATAAGATTTACATAAATATAATCCTTCAACCAGTTTCTACATAGACAAGGTAATTTGGTATGTAGCAATTAATCAACAAACATGAGAAGTATGATTTAGATTAAATATTGTGTTCCCTTTTCATCCATTCTGCTACACTTAAGATAAGAGTAGAGTTTTTTTAAAGCTAAGACCTTGGACAATATTCTATGAATTGTTCTATGAACTATGTAGCTGTATTATGCTCGTGTACTGCGGGGCGTCATTGTTTCCGCTCCTTATCCGCCACTCTCCTTGCCTTGTTTTGAAGGTACCGCTGTTTTCCTTCTTCAAAAAGCTTCTGCTCCTCTTCACCTTCGAGCTACAGACAGACAGCCAGAGAGAGAGAGAGAAAAAGAGAAAAAGAAAAATGACTACTTTTAGTACATTTACACGGATGAGAGACAGTGAGGTTTCCGGTAACACATCATTTGAAGGTCAGCTTATGACATCTTTCTAAATCGAGTTGATGGATGATGTGCTGCCTGCAATTATAATCAGGACGAAGCTTTAAAACCTGCATGTAACATATGCTTTAAATGTCTAAGGGTTGACGTGCAAATTTCTGACTTCCAAATCCAGCGTCCTCAAAAATGAAAATCTAAGACACACACACACACACACACACACACACACACACACACACACACACACAACACACACACACACACACACACACACACACACACACACAAGCAAGCAAAACTCCATCAAATATTAATTCTATCATATCCTGTGACCAACACCACAGAGAAGCATAAAACGTGCGTCATTCAATACAGATGTGTGTGTGTGTTTTTTGGGGGGGTTGTTAATGTATGGGAATGTGTAGTCAGCACTGTGCAAGATATTGAAAGATACCTGTCAAAAACATGTGGTGGGGGTGACTTTTTTCACTTTCCTAGGGCTTAGACAGGGGAAACCCAGAGGCTATACAGAAATAATGGGAGTCCAAAGTAAAACAACACTGCTGCTGGTACATGCTGTAGAGAGAGCATCTTGCAAAGAGCAGAAAGATCATTATTATGTGCTGCAGTTTTCTATTCTGGTATACTGTTAATGGTATTAATATTTCAAATTTCCGCATAATGACCAAATGTGTGGGTGTGTCTTAATCAGCTCCTTTAGCTCCCTATGTTGTGAATCAGTATATTGATGACACACCACCTCAGGCACTGGTAAGGATCCTGGCTCATTAAAAACACAATTTCCTGCAACATGACTACATGTCACGATTGACATTTCTCAACAACAGGCAAAACTGAGACTTTTCTGACGTTATTATTTTTATTATTAGAAAAAATATGAAAAATACTTCTGTTCTGTTATGATGTATATCCTTGCAATATTTGTACCTAGTGGATTGTTTAAAAAAAATTAAACACTTAGAACTTCTTCGCCTCACTGGAACATGAAATAAAAGATACAAAAATAATGTAAGTAATTATTTGAGAGCTACAACAGCGATAACAAGCTACTTACTTATTTGTAGATGAAGTCGGTTTGAATTCGCCCAGCAGAGAGGCTTTTTTTGAGCAGAGAGGCTTCAGGAAATATAATGTTATTTTCATTAAGGTAACATAGAAAGCTTCAATGCTCCCTGGTTTTTGTGGTGCTCTGTAGGAATGTTCCAGTGCACTGGAAGACTTTAGCAACTGAAAGAGAAATCGCTCCTCTGATCGTTGCCCTGACTAGTGAACTTGGTAGCTGATTAAGACACACCCTGTATTACTAATTCATGTCAACAATGTTTCATGTTTTGGATAATGGTTTGGATCTCAGAGCCAGTGTAGATGTTTTATGCACATCCACAATCATTCCCATCAAACAGGAAAGACTCATCCAACATGCACACTACATTACGCAAAGCAAAACTTTCCTTGTTCTTCCTCTAACAAGAACTCAACTGGAATCCACAGCTGGAAAAACATTTTCACGCTCATGGCCTTTGGTAGAGGCATTCAGAGATGCATTTCTGCTCACCACAGTAGCAATGAGTGATTATTTACCATAGCCTTCATGTCAGCTCATAGCAGTCTGGCCATTCTCCTCTGACCTCTCTCTTCAACAAGGCATTGTCAACTGCAGAATGGATGCTGACTGTTTTTTTGGGGGGGGTTTTCCCCCCACACCATTCAGTGTAAACTCTAGAGACTTTTGTGTGTGAAAATCCCAGGATCAGCAGTTTCTGAAATGTACAAACAAGACCATCTGGCACCAACAACCATCTCACGGTCAAAGCCACAAGAGCTCACTTTGGTTTTTCATTCTGATGTTTAATGTGAACTTTAACTGAAGCTCTTGACCTGTATATGTATGATATTATGCATTAAGCTGCTGCCTCATGAGTGGATAATTGTATAATTGGATAATTTCCTGAATGTGCAGATTTTATGAATAATCAGTGAGAATATATTCTACCACTAGATTTAATAGAGTAAAGGCACTATGATATATTATTTTTGATTTGTGTACTCGATGTATAAATCACAAGACAGATAATTGGCATTTGACATAATGTTTTCCCCCGGATATCATGTATGAAGTGAAATCAAGCCCTTTTCATCATTCTAAATGGCTTCCTCCATTAACATTTATAAGGTCAGTTTTATAACAGCAGTTTTCCAACTGAATCAAACCCACATGTTTCATTCCTATTTATAAATGTTAATTGAAATTTAGTCTTAATAATAAGGTAAGTACGTCTTAAGTGTCATTTGTAATTACCTTCATTAGCTGAGAGATAAAACAATGCTGCATAATTCTGGAGACTAGTTTTTCATAGCTGCCCTCTGAAGCGTGCATATTTTCATCATCAGCTATAGGTCACCAGGCAGTCATGCGCAGCAGTGGCAGATGGTGGGAAACCTCCAGGAAAGTGCCGTGTGATGACAAATCAAGCAGGCTTTACATGAGGACAGCGTTCAATTTTGATCTCATTATTAAAACGTGTTAGAAAAATATATACAGAATACATACACACTGTGTGTGTATGTGTGTGTGTGATAAGTAGTATATTGTAATTTGGACGTTTGGCTTTTTTTTCACTTTCACTGTATGTGAAATGTTGTCACAGAACAACAACCAAAAGCCTAATCTGCAAAGCCAAATGCGAATCAACATGAGCATTAGGGCTACAAGCACTTCTACTTTAAACAAAAGGAGATTAGCTGTTGCCAAGCTGGTTGCCTGGAGCAGAAGAAAGGTGAACTCCCCCTTTAATGTCAAAGCTCATCGGAAAAATACTCTCTTTCCCACTCTACTGCAGCGGTAAACAAAACAAAACAAAAAACCAACAACTGAATGAGACATCTTTCAGAATGAAGGAAAATTGATTTCAGTGACTGTGGCATGGTTGTTGCTGCCAGATGGTTTAGTTTGAGCATTACACAAACTGCTGATCTCCTGGAATTGTGATGGATAACAGTCTGTAGAGTTTAAAAAGAATGGGGGGCAGGGTAGAGAGTGGTCAGGGTAGAATAGTCAAGATGGTTCGAGCTGACAGGAAGGCCACAGTAACTCAATTGGACCAGTCGTTACAACCGTTGGACTGCTTCTGCTCGGAACTTAGCCCTCAAATGCACAGTTGTATATATAAAAAAAATACAGTGACCTGAAGATCTGGTTCGAATTCTGTCATCCTGTCAGCCAGGAACAGGAATCTGAGGCTAGGAAACACTGGACTACACTACAGATCAGTTAGGCTTATTAAATAAGTACACACATACCTACTTATGCACATTTCAAACCCGTGCTTGTCAGGTTGTGGTTTGCTCCTTGTAACCTGATGTTAAGAAGCTCTGACAGTAGTAGCAGCTGTAGCATTTAAAATAAAGATTGTGTTCCACACTCATTACCAAAGTGTACATTGCTGGCAAGTAGAAGCTAATTAATCCATAATGTCATCCCAAAAGACTGAAGACATTGGTGAAGGTGGTGGTCTTTAAGATAATATATACAGTATAAGAGTCACTATTGTGAAAAACTACTGATCATTTTATCCTGTCTTTAGAGTCAAGCAGCATGTGTGACAGTCATATGAAGACTGAGAGAGACATATCTCTCTCTCTCTCTCTCCCTCTCTTTCTCTCCTTGTAAAGCAGCATCATCATCTGACCTTGAAGAAACTCCTTCTGTGGTCAATGGCTGCCCTGCTGCTTGGAAAAGGCAGGTCAGCCATGCTTGCCTTGAACAAAATAAATTCAGCTGGTACACAATGTTCTTTAGCCAGGGAAAATGCCTGGCATTTGTGTGCCAACATATGTGTGTGTGTGTGTGTGTGTGTGACTTATGAACTTATGACAGTTGATCAGGGAAAGAAAAGATCAGTCTTTAAAATTCGATTCAATCAAAGCTGATAAAGGTGGCAAGCAAACACTTATGACAAGTAAATTTTTTTGGCATAAGAAATAAAACATTTTGTTTGTCACTTTGGTGTGATGCATCCTGATGTGAAGCAGACTGTTTATTTTTCCGAGAGCAGCAGAAAAAACGTCTGATTGGATAACTGCATGAGCAGGGGGTACAGGCATTCCTATTAAAGTGGCATCGAGTTTATATCAAATGATATGAGCGGATCTGCTCTTGGAAACCGCAAACCTTTTACACTTAGAAAAAAACTGATTGTAATAACCTGCAAGCTTCGCATGAGCAGGCCTGTATTATCCAGTTGTGCACTTAATGAGATTTTGGTGCTCGGTGTCAGGAGATGCCACAACACTGTTTCATTCCGTTGATCGAGCGTTAATCGTAAACGTGGCCTCGGCTTTAGATTAGCTGTTATTTCCTCTGCTCGTTTCTCGCCTTGATCTTGTTTTGCGGTATAACATTATTTTGGTGATTCGTGCTAAGGCTAATGGTGTGGTGGAGAAGCAAAAGAATACACAGAGCTGTTTCAACAGCCGATGCTGACATCTTTGCCGTGTGGCCTCACAGTTGGACACCTTGTTTTCTGTTGCATGGAACAGGTTGGGAATGAGCGAGGGTTACCTGACCTGCGCCGCACACAAATTCACGCCAGAGAGAACTGACGCTGGCTAGCCCTGACTATTAATTAGGGAAATGGATGTGGTTCTGGGAGGGGTCCTGTGGAGGACATAATCATCTCTTGCCGCAAAGCCCCTGAGCCTTTTGGCTCCTTAATTACACAAATTAACGCAAGAAGCCGCTTCAAATGAACCAACAGCCCCAAAGTGGCAGCTTTATGCAGGCAAAGTGGCATTTAATCCAACATTGATTTACAGAGTTTTCTGGAGGGCAAGGTGTTGGCTCTGAGGGAAAGTGATCATGTAGGACAATTATTATACTTTTATAAAGGTAATAAGTAGTGCAGGAAAATAAGTGATCAAGCTATTATAACCAAGCCAATCATTATCCTCTCTTACTTGACCATAGAAAATCAAGTCAAAGTTTCTGAGTCACTTCAAAAAAAATTCCCTGAAGGACACCAAATAACCCAAAAGTGTTCACACTTTGCACAGTGTTCAGGAACTCGGACTGATAAACACCTCAGTAAATATTATTATTATTATTATTATTATTATTATTATAGCATTGTTGAAGGCACACAGATCATAAACATGCTTCCATATTATGCCCAAATTTTACTACCTGGTGGTTCTGTGGGCTGCCATAGACAACCTAGACTTTCATAGCCAAAACCTTCAGTCTGGCAGCAGAAGATCTGGACTCCATAGCAGCTTTGTTTGTCCAAAGACAATAGGGCATCTGACTGACATGTAAAGCAACCAATAACAGTTTGTTTTGTTCAGCATCATGTTTAGGGGTGTGAAAATATAAAGTCAAAGTCCTTATAAAAACAGACCACCGTGCAACCAGTGTGACCTTCACACCATGTGGTAGCTCAGAGTTTAAGGTGCTAGGCTACTGTTTGGAAGGTTCTGAGTTCGAATCCCAGGTCCACCAAGCTGCTACTGCTGGGCCCCTGAGCAAGGCCCTTAACCCTCAACTGCATAGATGTATAGAAAATATGATAAAAATGTAAGTTGCTCTGGATAAGAGCATCTGCCAAATCCAAGAAATGTAAATTTGGAAAATCCAGTGTTTAGCTGATCCTCAGAAGCACTCATTGTTACAGTTGTTTACAACAGCTTTCTTCATCCATAAGGGAAGTAGAGCATCATGACAGCATTGTTTCCAAGTGGAATATTAAAAAATGTGTCAAAGTCCTGTAGAATCCAAACAATCAGATAATGCCTTTGAAACTCCTGAAGTTTTTTCAATTTTGCTTGCCATATGCAGCAGATTTTCAGCCAACGGTTTGTGGGTGTGACATCTGAGGATGAGACTATATACCACCTAGTCATAAGAAGAAGAAGAAGAAAAAGGAAAAAAGATAGGTTGCCTCTGCACCCTAAGTGCTTGACCCACTGGTCTCCAGTTCCACTGCCTCACCTGGATCCAGCACTCCAGTTCCTGGACTTCACCTGCACTCTCTCTCCCCCCTCCCTCAGCTGCCTATTCACTCTGCTGCACTGACATTCACCTGTGTGTCCTCTCTCCCATATAAGCAGCTACTCTAGACCTGTTACTCTGTCAGATTGTGCTTTGTGCCAGAGAGCCAACATCTTCGAACCACCTGAACCTGTAAACCCAAACCTGAACCTGAAACCTGGACCTGACCTGTAATCCTGTGTGCCTCTGACCCCCGCTACGTTTTCTGACTTGTCATCTGCCTGATCTCTGTCAGCTGTGAGTACTTGAAAGACCCTGGAACTATTTATGGACTAAGGCTTAGATCCTGATTTATACCTGAAAGGTATTGCTGTATTGCTGTCAGTACACTTGTCACTTCACCATGAACCGCCACTTCATCCACCTGAAAGTTTCTCGGGAGATCCTCAGAAAATCATTCCGTTCCTCACCCAGTGCCACATCCAGTTTAGGCTACAACCATCAGCCGTTCCCACGGAGGAGTCTCTTTATATCCCTTCTGTCTGGTCCAGCTCATGAATGGGGAATAGCTGAATGGAACAGTGATTCTGCAGCCTGCTCCACTTTCGATAATTTTGCTGTGGAGCTACACAGAGCTCTTGATCCCACCAAGCCCCGCTCAGAAGCTGCTCACAAACTGGCAAAATTACAGCAAGGTAACCAATCTGTCCTGATCTACTCAATTGAGTTTCGAAGCCTGGCCTCCTCCTGTAAGTGGGACTAACATATATGTTTTATTGTGGTCTTTCTGAGAAGGTGAAGGATGAAATGACTGCCAGAGATCTCGCACCTGATTTAAACAGGCTAATAGAGATGGCAGTAAGAATCGACTGCAGGATCCAGGAGAGAAATCGAGAGAGAACCAACAGAACCGTGAATACTCCCAGACCTCCTTCTGACACCCGATTAATCATTATTCCTGTCCCCGAGAATTTGCGCTCTTTGCCTCCAATTGTAAAAGATCAAGGGGAGCCTATGCAGATTGGCAGGATCAGGTTAACCCCAGAGGAGAGAAATAGACAATTTAAAGATAACCTCTGTTTATATTGGACAGTCAGGTCATAGAGTGAAGGAATGTTCAGTAGAAACCAGGGCTCAGCAGTTGACCGGGGTTCTCTGCTGAGCCGAACATTGGATAATTCCAATCGACCCCGGCCCCTCACATCTATTTGCCTACATCTCTCCAATCAGGTTTATCGATTACAATTTCACTGGGCATCAAATTCCGGGATCTGCAGGCACCCATTCAGGTACTTGCCTTAGATAACCACATTATTCACCCCTGTTCATAGTTAACCGAATGCCATCAACATGTCGCTTGAAAACCACAAGGAAACCATACAGTTTTTTGTAATCAACTCTCCCCAGCTTCCTGTAGTGCTTGGAATCACCTGGCTCAAACAGCATAACCCTCACTTAGACTGGCAAGATACTCGCATGGGGCATAACCTGTTCTAACACTTGTCTCTCTGCACCCCCGACAGTCTCTGAAAGATCCACTGAACAGGAGGAGGAGGTGTTTCCAGACATCTCCAAGGTACCAGAGGTCTATTTAGCCCTCAAAGAGGTCTTCAATAAGGCAAGGGCAACATCTTTTCCTCCTCATCGATCCTATGACTGCGCTATCGATCTGATACCAGGTACGACTCCTCCTCGTGGACATCTCTACTCTTTGTCAGCACCTGAAAGGGAGGTCATGCAGAAGTACCTGAATGAAGCTCCGGCAGCTGGATTAATTCGACCATCTTCATCTCCAGCAGGTGCCGGTTTCTTTTTTGCAGACAAGAAGGATGGAGGTCTCAGACCTTGTATTGATTACAGGGGACTAAATCAGATCACCGTTAAGGACCGCTACCCACTTCTATTAATATACTCTGCTTTTGAGGTTTTACAGGATGCAGTGATCTTCACCAAGCTGGACCTACGCAACGCATACCATCTGATTAGAATACGCGAGGGGGACGAGTGGAAGGCTGCTTTCAACACCGCTTCTGGCCACTATGAATATCTGGTGATGCCGTTCAGCCTGAACAACACCCCCAGCGTGTTCCAAAATTTGGTCAGTGATCTGCTCGGCGACATGCTGAATCAATTTACATTCTTTGTGTACTTAGACGATATACTGATATTCTCAAAGTCTGAGACCGAACATGTGCAACATGTGTAGCGGGTGTTGGAACGGCTTTTGCAAGATTGGTTATTTGTGAAGGCAGAGAAGTGTCACTTCCATTCTGACACAGTGTCTTTTCTGGGCTTCATAGTGTCTGTGGGCGGTATTCAGATACAGCCAAAGTGGAGGCGGTAAAGGACTGCCCGGTACCTGAAACTCGAAAGGCTCTTCAGCAGTTCTTGGGCTTCGCAAACTTCTATCGACGATTCATCCAAGGTTACAGCTCTATCGCTAGCCCACTCCATCAGCTCACCTCTTCAAAGAAGAGGTTTGTCTGTAGCCCGGTGGCACAAGCCGCTTTCTCCAAACTGAAGGACTGGTTCAGTTATGCCCCGATTCTGACTCTGCCTAATCCCCGCAAACAGTTTTTTGTGGAGGTGGATGCATCGGACCTTGGCATGGGTGTGGTGCTGTCCCAGCGAGCTGACAAAGATAATCGAGTCCATCCTTGTGCCTTTTTCTCCCGTTGACTGTCGGAGAGAAATTATGATGTGTGTGATATAAAGTTACTGGCAGTCAAGTTGGCACTGGAGGAGTGGCACCACTGGCTCGAGGGGGCAGAGCATCCCTTCATAGTTTAGACTGATCATAAAAACCTAGAATATCTGAAGACAGCCAAAAGACTTAACCTACAATAAGCTCGTTGGGCCCTGTTTTTCAGCAGATTTGACTTCCAGCTCTCCTTCCGGCCAGGATCCAAGAACATCAAAGCCGACGCTTTATCCAGACGCTTCACATTGCAATTGATTTCGTCACTGGTCTGCCTCCCTCCGATGGTAATAACATGATACTCACCATAATTAAACGATTTTCCAATATGGTTCATTTTGTTCTTCTATCACATCTCCCTTCTGCTAAGTAAATAGCTCACCTGTTGGCCCAACATGTTTTCAGGCTTCAAGGCATCCCCAGGGGCATTGTTTCTGATAGAGGACCTCAATTCACGGCACAGTTCTGGACGGAATTCTGCAGGCTTTTGGGCATCTCGGTCAGTCTGTCTTCAGGTTACCACCCACAATCTAATGGCCAAACCAAGTGCATGAATCAGGAGCTGGAGACCGGCTTCTGTGTTCCTGAGATCCCACCTCATGGTCCCGCAATGTGGTCTGGGTAGAGTATTCCCATGACTCTCTCCCCTCTGCCTCCACAGGGCTGACTCCTTTCCAAGTGGTGTATGGGGCCCGAGCCCAGCTATTGAGGTCAGTCCAATCTTATGAAAAATCTGCCAATCGGAAATGATCTATTGCTCCTTTGTATAGGGTGGGACAATAATAAAAAAGTCACAGATCCTCTGACTATGCTTCACTGAGCCACGGAGGTCCCCAGAACACATTAAGAGAACCAGGGGTTTAGCTTTCCTGATTATTGACCCAGGATTCAGGTTTTTCTCTTTGAATACCTTTCTCACTGATCCATACTGCCCCTGAATCTTTCCTGGGTTTATCTACACTCTGTCTACAACTCTTGATCACAATTCTTGATCCTGTTCCTCATAATTAGTCCTATTTTTATCTCCTCAGCATGTGCATATATACTCTTTTGGTGTATAACTAGGTGTTATATCCTACAATTTTTTTGGAATATCCAATGGAAATGCACCAAACTTTATTTGAATGATCTATTGCAAATGTTTCCTAGCTCTGCTTTTTAGCCCCTATACTTGTAGACAGACAACCACAGACAGACAGATATACTTTATTGATCCTATGATGGAAATTCTTGAAAGCTGTTGTAACAGGCTGCTGCACTCACAGTATCAGGAAGTATCTTTTCCGAGTCCTATGCCATCTAACCCATAATTCCTGGAACAAAACTTACTGCTTCTGGCTTCCATGTGTTACATGCCCAGGTGCTTGAAAAATACATCAGATTCTGAATAAAAGTGATTGTGCAAGACAATCCTGAATGCCTGAAAAAAGGGAATATTATCTAGTCACATACACAGCCACACGCAGAAAGCAGTCTAACTAAGCCATTAAAACCCTCAGAGGAATTTCTGGATCAGCTCTTGCTGAAAAAAGATCGTTCTATGCCAAGGCTGACTAATTAACCTAATTAAAATAAGAGAGACATTTTTAATCACATTAAAAAAAAAGAACCACAAGTGCTGTTGTATCTGAAATCAATGCACTGTCTAATATTTATGAATATCATATTCAGCCATCGGTGTTGTCGGAAACCAGAATCCCATGAGAACCCTGTTTGCAAATCTCGTACATCTGCTATAATCCATACGCTGCATGCATACGGTGTCATATGATCAGTGAATATGTTATCGACAACGATTCATTAAAAGTCTCTCGTGTGAGACGGCAACCGGCTAATGAGTAACGTTCTCAATGCTGTGCACTCTGTTTGTTAGAGTGACTGAAATTAAAACAGGGTCTCGGTTGAACTTATCTGGTGATTTTTTAGACATTGTCAGGGTGTTAAACCAGAATGTTTAATTTAGGCAGATCCACGGGCGCTGAACATAATTTTTCTTTTCCGATGCTCTTTCCAGCTTGCCCTGACATTTGTAAATGTCATAAATGTTATTTTATTTTCCACCATTAAGCACAGGAAATCCAAATTAGGACCTGTATTTGGATTTACAGGATAAAAGAACAAAATATTATTTTAATAATTGGAGAATTGTGCTTTGTTAATAGCCTGCATCCATGCACGTTATGACTTTGTGACCTTGATTTAGTACAGTGGTTCTCAACCTTTTTTTCCAGTGGGCCGCACTATGTCCAAGTTCAAGTCTCACGGGCCGCATATCATTTACATATGACGTCACCAATGCAAACTAACTGGATACTTTAAATCTGCTAGTGCGCGCTTGTAATTGTGTGCGTTAACTATGTAATTGCTTCAGTTCATAGTTGCGTCAGTACTGCGCATGTCTGAAAACAGTACATGATCACCAAAATTATTGTAATAATTATAATTTAATAAAAATTATTGCTCAAACCTTTATTTGTTTATTTATTCATCTCCTACAACTTATCCGATCTATTCTCGGGTCATGGGGAGCCTGTGCCTATCTCAGGCATCATTGGGCATCAATGCCAACCCATCGCAGGGCACACACACTCTCACACTATGGACAATTTAGAGATGCCAATCAACCTACAATGCATGTCTTTGGACTGGGGGAGGAAACCGGAGTACCCGGAGGAAACCCCCGAGGCACGGGGAGAACATGCAAACTCCACACACACATGGCGGAGGTGGGAATTGAACCCCCAACCCTGGAGGCGTGAGGCAAATGTGCTAACCACCAAGCCACTATACCCCCCACTTTATTTGTTTAATACATTTAAAAAATAAAATATGAATTGTAAAACGAATGAATGAATTTTTTTAATGTGTTCAGCATTGTGGCCGCATTTGCATTTGTAACGGGCCGCATACGGCACGTGGGCCGCGGGTTGTGAACCACTGATTTAGTATCTCAAGCAAGAATCTGATGAAGCAAAAAATCATCTGCTGAATAATTATAGTAATAATAATTGTATAATTATACAATTAGGACTATTCATGTAGAAAATACTGATAATGTGACTATTAGATGTTTGTTTATTCAGTTTATAATTGCTTCTTGCTTTTAGCTTTATATTACATTTGATATTACAGAGACATTCTTTAGTCAGCATTTTCTACCCCAGTTGTGTTTTGGGTTTAACCCTTCTTACCAGTACATTAGTGTTCCATTCCCATTTTTACCCGAACACTAGCATACAAATGGAACTTAATTTATTAGTCATCCGTATGAACAAATGTATTATTTTCTTGCTATAAATTATAAATTGTTATAAATTTTACTATTTGAAGATAATGCCTTCAAGTTTTTGAAGCTTATGCAATAAAGGCATCTCAGAGAGCAGAAATGGGTCTGATATCACAGTTTATTTTGAAGATGTAAACATTTTTGTGGCAGAAAAACATTGTTTTTTGGGAGCTTTTTTTGGGGGGGTTGGGAAAAAAATCATGTCTACTTTCATATGAGTGATTAAGCACTACAGTTGAGTGACACGACAAAGACATTCAATGCTGAACATGGACACAACATAACACAAAAATTTGCGAAAATTAAAAGCAAGTGTTTGTGTTTGAAGATGTGTTTGAAAAACCCTGATTTGGACAAGAAGAAAAATCCGGAATGGACAGTGGTGTAAAATACACACAGGTCATCTGCAGAGTCTGAATGAAGCAACCAGCAAAGCAAGTGTAAACCCCAACTCTAAACACCAGTTAAGTTTCCCCAGTTCCAGTGGACTCAAAATGTGGATGTCGGTGCTGATGTTAATGATCTAAACTGCAATTAACAGGAATTTCATTTAACAGATTTTAAAGTTTGATAAATCAAAGTATTCTCACGCACAGCTGCCTCGAACACGTTATAAAGACATTCTTCCATGCTTCTGTGTCCCTTTATGGGAGTGTAGCCATTTTCATGTAATGATGATCTGCTTACAGTAAGGTGATGGCTTGCAGTGATGGAGAAATGCCAAGCGCTCTAGATTGTCTTAGTGTTCCCACTGCTGAAGCCCTGCTTGCCCGCTAAATATCAATACTGGCATAGTAGCACAAACTAATGAAAGGCAGGGGAGGAGAAAAATAAGTACTTTGACATAAATTTCAAGGAAATTATTTTTCTGCAGGTGCCACAGTGCTGTAAAAATTATTCAGAAAGCATTTCTGTTGAAAGACAGTCTTATAAAAGCAGGACTCAGTTACGTTCATGCAGCTTCTGTTGTTGAGACATAAGTAAAATAAAATATAATATGATCTAATATTTCCAATAATCTGTCACAATGCATGCTTTTCTATATAATACATTCATCAAATGTTATCATTAAGATGATTAAAAGTCAAAAAATTTGATTTAATTGAAGCAAATATGCTACAATATAGCTTTAACTGCACACAAAGGACTGAATTTGCCTCGCTGATTATAAAATGGCATAGCAGCAGCAGCACTCGATACATAAAGAAGGGAATCAGCGCACACTTTAACCTCATAGTGCACACACACCACATGAGCTGTGCCTAAAAATAAACGTGAATTTCACATTGCGGCCCAGAGGTTGCTACGGTAACGCAAGTTGTTCCATGCACAGGGGACCAGATATGCCAATCAGTAATGGGTCCTGAAAAGATGGTGACTGGAAACAAAAAAAGAAGAAGAAGAAGAAGGTTTAATTTTCCGCTTTTTCTCTTCCTCTCGCTCTGGTATCTTGTCTCGTTGTTAAAACGCTGTCCCGAGGAGAGCTCGATTATAATGCTGGCTGTAAAAAGGCACAAGCGCAGCCCTTTGAGTGAACCCATACTGTGTTTCTGTGCTCTAACCATTGTGTGCATGTGGCATTTGAGGTTAGCTGAGATGCCGAGACCTCCCTCTATCACTCTATACTCTTCTACCTAGAGGGCTGCTCTGCTATCCATCCTCGCACCCCTCCCCCCACCCACACCCTCCCCCTTCCACTCATCCTACAGTCTCCCTCACTGAAGTGCTAAAACGGGAAAGACTAAAAATAGACCTGGATCTTTCACATGGGAGGGTCGAAAAAAAAAACCCCACCTGAAGTCAAAAAATAGCTGCTGCAGCCTAGTCGATATACTATTTATAAATCTGGCGCACACTCACCAATAGCCACGATATGACAAGCTTGATTAAAGGGAAAGAAGGGTGTACGCGGTTTCCACTCAGCCGCTTTCCGAGGTACGGAAACCCTTTTGGAAATGAAGAGGTGTGCATTCATTTTTATACCAATTGTGTGTTTAGATCAGTCAATCAGCACATGCATCGCAGAGCAGTGGTTCATGTGCTGCTTTAGTATTGTACATTGGTGTGGTCACTCTTGAATTGGATCAGGCCAGGGATGACATATGCGTCTACAAACATAATGAGTCTCACATAACGGTCCAGTGCTGGGTATGAAGAAGACCAGAACTATGGTTACCTGTAACTAATGTTACAGTCTCTTCAATTCTTTATGAGAGGTACATGATGGAAAATCGTCCTACAGTAGCTTCTGAAACAAAGAGTTTCCACAAGTATTCTGAAAGACATTAATATAAAATAAACAGTCGTAAATATACTGATCAGGCATATCATTATGACCACCTGCCTAAAATTGTGTTGGTCCCCCTTTTGTTGCCAAAACAGCCCTGATCCACTGAGGCTTGGACTCCATTAGATCCCTGAAGGTGTGCAGTGGTATCTAGCACCAAGATGTTAGCAGCAGATCCAGGTTGCTTACAGGACTTAAAGGATACTTACGATACATACTGACCACTGCAGACTGGGAACACCCCACAATAGCTGTGTTTTGGAGATGCTCTGATCCAGTCGTCTAGCCATCACAATTTGTCAAACTCGCTCAAATCCTTATTCTTGCCAATTTTTCCTGCTTCTAACACACCGACTTTGAGGACAAAATGTTCACTTACTGCCTAATATATCCCACCCACTAACAGGTGCCATGATGCGGAGATAATCAGTGTTATTCACTTCACCTCTCAGTGCTCAGAATGTTATGCCTGATCAGTGTATAATAGAAGCCTTGATTTTTGTCATAGCACTGTGAAATTCTTTCTTCGCATATCCCAACGTTTGGAGGTTGGGGTCAGAGTGCAGGGTCAGCCATGATACAGTGACCCTGGAGCAGAGAGGGTTAATGGCCTTGCTCAGGGGCCAAACAGCAGCAGCTTCTAATCAACAACCCAGAGCCGTAACCACTTGAGCTACCACTGCCCCCTTTAAGCAGTTTTAACACTTTTAACCCTTGCACTGGTGGAATGGAAATCAATATATCTGACATTTTCAATCAGTATCAACAAACGAATTGTATCACCGAAAGCGTGATATAAAATGAGTAAGAGCACTGTTGGCCTTGAGTGTGAGATGTTTTTCCCTCTGTTGGGATAACCTTACAAAGAATTAGAGGCTGAATATAACACCTTCAAAATTTAGATGCTTATAAACAAGCACTTGGGGCACAGCAGAAACTTTTCTATGAAGATACTGCCCCTAGTAGGCTCAGTACAAACAGAAATACTTATGAAACACTACAAATTCTTAAAGCCCTGAGTTTCCTAGGCATCATTAAGCACCACTGTGGAGTGTGACATGACAATGAAACACAAAAAATTATAAATTATTATTATATTATTATATTATTATTATAAAAGAAAACAGGCAAAAAATTATTTTTAGTGCATCACATGGTATCTGTGTTTCACATGGTGGATATAAGTGACATTAAAGGTGGAAGTAAAAATGTCTACAGGAGACTGCTAATCTTCTAAAACATTCAGAGTTCATGACCTGCAGCTGTACTGAATATGTGCTAGTGAAAAGAAACATACAAACCTTGAGCTGCAGAGGAGCTTAATTTCCTGGACTGTATAGTAGGCTTAAGGATAAATTTTTCTTTCAGACAAAAACCTTAATATACACAAGCATTTAGTTGTAATTACCAGGCAGAACTTTGGGAAACTCGATTAGATCTCGGATTAACTTCATTTCTTTCTCTGATGGTGAGCTATAATGTCACTCTGCACCCATTCAACCCAAACCAACTCTGAAAGCAGTGGAGAAAATGAGGGACGGGTTCCTATGAAAGCCGATAAAATCTCTCTCTTTATAACCCTGGTTCCTTTTACATGACAGCAGGTTACGTGAAAAGAATTGATAAGGTTGGAACAAGGTAGTTAGAGGAATAGAAGAATGAAAGTTAATCTGAACAGAAAGCTAAATTTGATGGAAAATAGCCATAGTCTTCAGAATAATACTGAATGTATGATTGTGTGTGTACACTAACATTATTTTTTATCTATTTTTTTTATGCTCCTTTTTTAGTTTTATAATATAATGCACTGACAGGGTAGTATTTTTTTTTATTTTTTTGTACATGTTACAATGACAATAAAGACATTCAAAATTCATTCACTCAAATAAAGGGCTAGTCACACAGAATGCTAGAGTAAAGCTGTGTCTATATTTAAGGGCTAGAAAATGGTCTTGGAGAATGTTCAGTATCCATATCTTCCCTTAGAGGAAGTTGATTAAATAGCCAAGCATATCTTGGCAATCCATTCATTGTCCATGGAGAAGCATCAAATCGTTACTAGCGATCCATTAATGGATTAATAGAGCCAGAGGAAATTGTTATTAATAGAGCTTTGAAAGAAATGAATAGGCTAGTGTGCTTAAATCGTCAAAGCCAAAAGGGTCAAAGAGTTTAATAAAACAAGTTTGGGTCACTATTTTTCATCAGTGTGTCACACCATGTGCTTGATTAGGTGACTAAAAAAGAACGCTTTGATTCTGCATACTACTTCCCACTATGCAATAAATGTCCTACCTTCAGAGGAGGCACAGGCAGAGGCTTGTTTTCTTTGTCCAGAGAAATGTAGGTGAAGAAAGCAGTGACCGCGCGATACTTCCCCTCCTCTGTATCCGCCAACTGATCGGCATCCACAAACACCTCGATCTCCATTGACTTGTTACTAGTAAAAGTCATTCTCCCGGATACTGTGATCACACAACCTGTGGGGTGCCACAGAGTCAAGCATTAGGCCAGTTTATCTTCATGCACATTGTTTACTGAGAGTGAAAGGTGTATGTTTGTTGCATGGCAGTCCCTGTTTCCAAGGAATAAAGCACATCTGGGCATGCCGTTATAGGAAATCAATCATAGGCAGGCCCTGATCTGAAGAGTTGATTATTTTCCAATAACATAAATAGCATGACATAGCATGAATAGCAATAACATAAATAGCCTGTTTCAGGGTGTTTTCTTCCTCTTACACCACAGTAATTTGTCAATGCTAACATTATTTTTTTCTTAAATCCTTTTAATGTCATTGGACATCCATAAAACAAGCTAGTTCATATTATCCCTTACATTCCAGCAGCTATAAACCGTGGTTCCAACACCTATTCATGAAATTCACAAAAAAAAATGCAGCACTAAAATGAAAGACTCCTTCCATGCTAAACAAATGTCTCATCATAAAAAAAGTAAACATATCTACAATTACAGGCTTGTTAAAAAAAAATTAATGTGCATTATCCATGCTACAAATCCCAGTGTTAGTCATTACTATAGAAACAAGAACATATCAGAACGCCCGTATTAATATAAGCTTGTGATTTGCCTTGCAGTCTTTTAGACTTCTGAACAATCAGATTCACAAATTTAACGAATCAGGTGTGATAATTAATAACACGCAAT